>JABACO010000015.1:7526303-7559871 GCA_013339895.1 Ephydatia muelleri
TCAAGAACGAAATGATGGTAGTGAATAACCATGCCTTCCTTTCCATTCGACCTTTCCTACACCTCCCCCTCCCCCACCAAGTAGCCGCTATGAATCCAGTGGTGTGGGCATCCAAAAGGGGGTGTGGTGGCCCGTGAATTTACCATCCCGTTCTCACTTGGCGACTATACCAACAACGCACAACCCTTGCGGTATGACTCTATAAACGTTCTCTCCGCAAAGCGGGAGAATGTAAACAAACGCACTTACTTGGGACGGAGCGGTCCAGGGCGGGGACATTGCCTTGTTGCCGGGACGTTTTAGGCGGCACAGCTATTTTGGGATCGATCTGAACGAAAGAATTAGTTAAAAGGCGAGTAGGAGATGATCGCAGCAGGTTGCCTCTTACGTTCTTATCATCCAGCACGATGGGTTCTTGCGCGTGTGTCTCTAGAACTTTAGAAACGCTTGCAGGATCCTTGAACGTGATGAAGCCGAACCCTCTGAACCATGCGTCGCAGGGAGAAAATAATAAATAAATAAATAATGGAAATCGTCTTCTCAATTGCATCGCGCAAGTGAAGTTGTACCATAGGCTATATGATTGTACCTCGAGCGACGAGTACCTTGGGGTCTCGCATGATGTTGCATTCCAGCACGTCTCCAAACCGTGCGAAATACTCCCCTAGTTTCTCTGCATGAGGTGCGTGGGTGCACGAGCAAGGAGGGAGGACAGTGAACATGAGCCACCTCTGCACAGCCCCAACCAACCGTGGAGGTCTGCCAACTTAGACCTCCTACAAATATTTTCCTTCAAAAAAAAAAAAACAGAAGAAGGCGTCAATCGCACATAAGTGCTAATCGTTCCCGCTCGAGGGCGGGCTGTTTGAATCACTTACGTGGGCTTGCTGGTATCTCCGTTGGGTGTGGTCGGAGAAGCGGCCCCGTCGCTGTGCGATCCGTTCTCGGTGACAGCCTCGGGGGGAGTGGCCTCCCGCTCGCTGCTCGCTGGTACGTCGGCACTGTCTGGCTCTTGTGGGACGGGCATTGGGACTAATACTGCGGTTACTTTTCAAAATGTACGATTGATTCCAGCAGGGCACGCGGCAAGTTTGCTACGCTGCGACTGTGGATTTCTCTATTACCGGCACTCGTACAAAAATAAAAATACTTCCTAAGGCGCTACGTCACGGTACGACTAAGCCTAGAGATGTCTTCTACCTACGCAGCCAATAGCCTGCACACGCCCAGTCCAAGCAGCGGATAAGGGCAGGCGCAGGAATGCTATAAATAGTATTATCGAACTTGAAACGCCACAGGAAGCGAAGTGGGTGTGACGCACGAAACCGTATTCACCGACGAAGGTATACACTGGTGGCAAATTTGCGTCAATCAATGGTTGTATGCAAAACCTACAACGCGCCGAACAGCGCTAACATCGCGCGAGACACTGGTTGAAAAGTGGTGACAAACAGCCCAACGCATTGAGAGGGCCCCTACAAATGTACAAAATGCAGAGGGTATTCATTCTATAACAAAACACTCAATCTTCCTTTCAAAACGTTCTCAGCTCTGTGGTACCATGCGCATAGGTACACACAGATGCCTGCCTGGGGCATCCTTGAGGGTGATGAGCATGGAACCAACACTCTTTGGTTTTGGTCGACTGTTCCACAGCTTTCTGGTCCCTAATGATCTTGCCCTTGTGACTGGGTCTTTTGGTCCCATCATCCTTCCACCAATCCCTGATCTGCACATGGCTATCTATCACTGAACAAAACAGCTACTCAAATAGTGTTTGAGTGACATTTTGTAACTACACAAAGTAATAACACCTTCCAACCACCTCACTTCCCAAGCCCATACACTTTTGTCTTCTCAAACCCTAAACGAACTCCAACCCCCCCCCAACCCCCCCCCCCCCCCCCCCCCCCTTCCCCTCCCACAATTGCCGTCTCTTTTCAAAGCAATGCATCAACACAGGCATGTGAAAGACCAACGCTGCATTCACAGTAACAGACAAACCTTTGAACACCTGACGATGGTTCCGAAAAAACAGTCTGTAGCCCTCCAAATTCCTCCTTCAAATGAAACAGCACATCCACATCAAACAGTAAAGCGACATCATTAAGATGCAGCTTCCCTGGCATACCAACAGACACCATGAAAGGAAGCAAGAGTGAAGAATGTGCACATAAACAAGAGATGTGACACTCTAACCTCCAACATTCCAACATCGTCGACCACCACTGCCTGTAAGTTCACTCTCAGTGGAATGGCTAGCCTCAAGTACAGGGATATCTACATAGTTCTCTTCAGAGAGAAGTTTAAAAGCAACCGTATTGACAATCAGAGACTTGATCTTTGGGTCAATGCGAGAGCCATTGCGTGTGCGCTCCTTAGAAGGCCTGGGCTTGAATGTAGCAAGCCAGGGTTCTCCTGACACACCACACCCTCTCACACCTTCACAGGAATCACTCGAAACACATCCCTTCATGCCATCACAAGAGCCACTGGCAGATACAACTCTTTCCCTTCCACAGAGACAGGCATTATCAACCACACACTCTTGTGACGCCACATCAGAGTAAGAAGACTCCAGACAGTGAGTGCTAGATGGTGGTGAAGCCACACCAGCACAAGATGACCGACTATCAATGAATTCCTTTCTCTTGGCATCAATGTCACCTTCGTCATTGGGCTGGTACACCCCTCCTCCTTCCTACATGGCACACCTGGCAAATTGTGTGTGTGTGTGCGTGTGTGTGCATGTGTGTGTTTGTGTGCATGTGTGGTGTGTGTGCAGTATGTGCATGTGTGTGCATGTGTGTTGTAGTGTGTGCATGTGTGTGTGTGCACATGGAGACCATGGCAGAGAGAAGACTGCACCTTTAACTAACAGCTGGGAGTGTGCACAGTCAGCGAGTTACCCTTTTGTTTGACGGTATCCTCATCACATCCTCCTCCACCTCAAAGCCCATCACGGTACCAATAGTCCTGACATAGTCCAAGTAGTAACGATACTGGCTCTGGGCCGAGCCCACACGACTGAACTACAGCAATGGAGGGAGGCACTGGTGGAATAAGGATGCAGTGTGCAGGACTGCTGATGCCTCTGGATCATGCCATACCAACACAATTACGCGCACACACACACACACACACACACACACACACACACACACACACACACACACACACACACACACACACACACACACACACACACACACACACACACACACACACACCACACACACACACACACACACAACACTACTCAAAGACAGCATATATCGTCCATGCACCTTGAGTGCACATTTACTGTAGTGTGGGTCAGGGTTAAAGGGACACAGTGGAGGAGTGTGAACCACTAGTACCCACTTGACTACTACAACAAGCCACACACAAACAACACCTCCACCAAAGGTGTCTGTTTGACACTTCAGTACACTCATCCCCTCTAAAATAGCATACACACTTTGGGGCTCAGGATATGAAAAGCACCATGCCACCATGCTACATGGTTCAAGGCAGCTGATGTCCCTCAATGGCTGAGGGGGTGTGGTCCATCAAGTGGGTAGGCTCAATGGCTGAGGGGGTGTGGTCCATCAAGTGGGTAGGCTCAATGGCTGAGGGGGCGTGGTCCATCAAGTGGGCAGGCTCAATGGCTGAGGAGGGTGTGGTCCATCAAGTGGGCAGGCTCAATGGCTGAGGGTGTGTGGTCCATCAAGGGGCAGGCTCAATGGCTGAGGGTGTGTGGTCCATCAAGTGGGCAGGCTCAATGGCTGAGGGGTGTGTGGTACATCAAGTGGGCAGGCTCAATGGCTGAGGGTGTGTGGTCCATCACTGGCTGAGGGTGTGTGGTCCATCAAGGGGCAGGCTCAATGGCTGAGGGGGGTGTGGTACATCAGATGGGCAGGCTCAATGGCTGAGGTCCATCAGGCTTGGATGAAAATTTAGTTGCCCAACAATGCACACTTGCAAGCCTGCACCATTTCTGTCACACAAACACCTCTCTAAACTGCACCTTCAGACATGCCCCCGCAAAGATGGCCACTTTTGTAAGGTTTACCTTCTTATCAAAGTCATACGGGCAGCAAGGAAGAACAAAGTACTTTGCAGCGTATGAGGACCTGGTAGAGGGGAGGGAGAGTGGAATGAGAAAGGAGGGGGAAGAGAGGACATTGGCATTGGTGAACCACACACACACACCCACACACACCCACACACACACACACCACACACACACCCACACACACACACACACACACACACACACACACACACCACACCACACACACACACACACACACACACACACACACACACCTAGCTGCCATCACAGGGATCCATGGTGTTAGTTCATCAGAATGGTTGCCGATAAGCCAATCATATTCGGAGAAGGACGTACCAGAGGATGGAGTGAGTGAGCACACCTAAGAACAGGTCAAACAAGAGGTCAACATTACATCAAGGGACAAAGTTCATGCATCTCGGTAACAAAAACAAAAGGTGTGACAAATGTTCTACTCTATCTGATAAAGTCTTAACATGGCCACTCGAGCAGGATACCATTTAGTGGGAAACCTTCAGGAGTGGAAACTGGGAAGACACTAAAATTTTCATGGAAATACATTTGTGGAGTACCTCTTGGTACGCAGAGGTGTGGCCATACAAATATAATTTCACAAAGAACATTTGCCAACAGTCCAAAAAACACAAGCGTTTTCACCCTTGAAAGTTTCCCACTATACGACAGATTAAAGTCATGTGTGCTGTGTGTTTTGTCTTGTGTATGATCACAAACACACACACACACGCACATATGCACACACACACACACGCACATATGCACACACACGCACGCACGCGCACGCATGCACACACACACACACACCAACAAACCTCCAGTTGAGTGCTGGATCCATACAGGCTCCATACCTTCCTTGCTCTCAGATCAATACCTTTACCTGGGTGCTGATGACACACACTACATCACTACCCACTTGATGCACATCTGCTGGCGGGGTAGGACCTTGACACAAAAATGTCATTTATAGCTGTGGTTTGGGTCACCGCAAACTGAAATATGGTGGCCACTTTTCATTTAGTGCTCACCCCTTCAGAAGACAGCAGGTGCACTAGGAGTCCATTACCACAGCCCAGGTCAACAAAAGACTGCTTCTGTTTCAGCCTCAAGGTGTCTCTTTCCTCCTGCCAAAGAAGCTGACAGAGATGGCTTCAAGCAACACACACAGTAACACTGCATGTACATGGACATGACAATGACACAAACATGCACGGAGACTTACAAGCAGATATGTTGCTATGGCAATATCTTCGTAAACAAACTTATGTGGGTCTGTGGTTTCTGGCCAATTCTGTGGACGGCTTTGAGCGTCATAACAAACTGTGACTACGCACACATTGCACCTGCACAAAGAAGGGTCCGTACTTCTCCTTCAACTGGCGGTACAACAGGCAGAACTTGTCGAGCGGAACCAACGGGTCTCTGTTGCACTTTCCCGCCAAATCCCGGTTCCCTTCGGCCCATCGCACTATTCTCGGCAGAAGCACGTCCGCGAGCCACGTGACTGTAGGTGCCACCACGCCGTCAGCCGTGTACGAAACTCCATCGCCTCGGTCTCCCGCCATGGGAATGGCTAGTGTGACTCTGTGCGGGAGAGATAAGGACATTTGGCTTAGGATGGGAAGTGCGCGAGAAAAAGCCCATGCGACCTCGCTTGCTCTCCGGGGCCCGAAAAATGGTAGCGAATCAGATATCCCCCTCCTGGAATGGCAAGCGGTCCGGATGCCGCCAGCGACGAGAAGAGGCACGTGCCATTGTCTTCGTCTGAACGTGCGTTCGAGAGAACAGAAAGTGTCGAGTGCTTTTACGGACGCGGTAGTTATCTTACCAATTGTGACCAGTTCCTTGACTGAAGGACCGCCTCCACGTGGAATAAGCTCTCTCAGCAGCTGCCTCGAGCTCGCGTGGTCCAGGTGATCTCCGGTTACTGGCCGGTCACTTCCGCTGTCCTTAGGTACGGCCCGCTCTTGTAAGATAGAGGCGCCAACAACACGCTTGTTTACAACGTGCGGCCTTCGGATCCAAACGTCTATCCCGGCCAGGAAATCAGCAAAATCAGCAGCTGTTTGTAGTTGGCACGCTACTTCCCATTGCGCCTTTACGTCCATTCTAAACACGTGCACTTCCCTCGTCCCCAGTATACATTGCATTCGTGGAGTAATCTATGGGCTAACATCGGTCCCTATAGGATTGATTGAGGATTGATGAAATCATACTTAACTCGCATCTGAAGGGACAACCGAGAAACGGGTCGCTTATCTCTTTGTCGCAATCGAACAACAACACTAAGATCTACAGTTTGACGTTCACAAAACGGTGCACTTATAAAGAATGCTCGAATCAGTTCCTCGTCCCCAGACCCAAAAATCATAGTCGTCGTTTTCCTTAGGAACAATGTAACTCGAGCTAGGAACGGTTTTGAAGAACGGCAATAGTACCAATAACTTCAGAATATACCCACAGGTGCCTATAGGGGTCAGGTAAAAGTAAAACACATCGAGAAAGAACTACCTTATTTGGTATTGCCTACTACCCCTCCCACTTTTTGTCCACTTTTTCGGTCCTCAAAGTTAACTTTTCAACTTTTTGAGAACTCAATTTTTAATTTATTCGCAGGTATTTAGAGACGCACAGTAACGCACACATTATAAATTTTCCAGACGCGCAATAGCGCGTTGAAATGTATGGCTAATTAAAAATTCAGAGCCTTACAACCTCCATGACAGATACTCTGATTCTCAGTGCATAAGAAGCAATGTGTAAAGGACATTTCAGACTTCTAGAATATCAAAAATTTGAAATCTTGATACCCTTTTCGCGGAAGCAATCCAATTGTATTTATCTCGCCGGGACAGCGCTTGCAGCATCTTTGTGTTCTGTTGTAGTATCCTCACGTGCGATAAAGAATGCGCCCTAACAAGGATCGACAAGCAAGGTAATAAAAAGAACAAAAGACAAAAAATGGGGGCTTTTTCCCCTACAGTGTACACCTGACACAGGCGGTAGGAAGGCACGGCTCACACACCTCTCTTGTGGGTCTGAAACCGTCTTGGGACAACAGTATCATGACACTTAGTTCTTTCAAGCTCATCTGCTGCTTCATCTTTTATTTGTTGTATAGAAGCTTAGCGCTTTAGAATTTTGGGGTGAACTTTTTTTTTCCACCGCCATGGCATATTCAGATTTTTTGTGGGTCATGCAGCCATCCTCATTGCTGTGGTCCATCCTCATTGCTGCGAACTACAAGTGTTAAGTTGTACTAGTGTCACCATTTGGTGACAATATAAGAAGTTAGTGTCACCAAATGCTGACACTAAGTTTAATGATATGATATATACATGTAGTTTCATGAAACAAGCAAGTGTTAAAAACTAACACAAGAACAGTACGCAAATGATTGAACACAAGTATACAAGTTTGTTTTAACTGCAATTTAATACAAAATCCAAATCCATGAGGTATCAACAAAGCTGTCGTTATACTGAAATTCACCACACCGAAGTTTTGGCTTAATACTGGCCATACATCACCTAGTGGGGATATTCTAGAATGAGCTCAAAAACCCAAGATAGAGCGTTACTACCAGAAGCGTTAGGGTTAGAAACCATCCATTTCTTCCTGCTCTTCTTCTCCCTCCTGTTCAGTCTCATCGTCGCTACTTGAATCACTCCCGCTTACTTGTAGGCCTACTGCCGCTTCAGCACGTGATCTCTGGCCTTTCGGTATCTTACGCACTAAATGGCTCTGCCATATCTCATAGCTGTCAGTCAGTACATGAATATGTTTCCTGCCGACTTCCATTTCTGTACTCTCATATAGATTACATAGCCAATAGCTTCAAATTTCAATCAGAATAGATAACTCATAAGCGTTACTGATAGGAAGATTTCAACTTTTTTTTCATCAAGTTTAACTTTGTTTATCTACTGTGATTGATAGAAGAGAGCAACTGATCCTATTTTTGCAGTATTAAAAGTTCATTTAGTGCCTGTTGCATGGTACAAGTAATGATAAGGTATGCCTTAGTGCCACCAAATGGTGACACTAGGCTCGTACAACTTAACAATTGAAGTGCATGACAGCAATCATGGGTGATGTGGAGAGGGTAGGTCTAGTGGGAGGGGTCAGTTCACATGGGTGATGTGGGGAGGGTAGGTCTAGTGGGAGGGGTCAGTTCACAATCATAGGTCTAGTGGGAGGGGTCAGTTCACAATCATAGGTCTAGTGGGAGGGGTCAGTTCACAATCATAGGTCTAGTGGGAGGGGTCAGTTCACAATCATAGGTCTAGTGGGAGGGGTCAGTTCACAATCATAGGTCTAGTGGGAGGGGTCAGTTCACAATCATAGGTCTAGTGGGAGGGGTCAGTTCACAATCATAGGTCTAGTGGGAGGGGTCAGTTCACAATCATAGGTCTAGTGGGAGGGGTCAGTTCACATGGGTGATGTGGGGAGGGTAGGTCTAGTGGGAGGGGCCAGTTCACATGGGTGATGTGAGGAGGGTAGGTCTAGTGGAAGTGGTCAGTTCACAATCAGTTAATTTTTCAGACATTGTACTTAGACGATTCCCATCCCCTTAATACCAGCCGATGTTACATAGTGCTTTTGATTTGCTCGGCCTCCTCATTTCATATGACTCACTCTGATGTCATGCCATGTCATGTGACCATGTCTCCTCCATGTCATGTGATCATAATGTCTAGATACAAAACTACAGCCCCACAGGTCCTCCCCTACACACCCACGTCTCCTATAGCCCCACAGGTCCTCCCCTACACTCCCACAAGTACACTCCCACTGGTCCTCCTACACTCCCACAAGTACACTCCCACTGGTCCTCCTACAGTCTTCAACTACTTCATCCCTGTATTTAAAACTCCACCCCCATCCCCCTGTACATGTGCATTCAAAAACTCCACCCACCAATGGGTTTCCTGAATGAGAAAGAACGTAACCACATAACATTTATAAAAGCACAACCTATGAATGAATGTACAACATGATAAGAATGTATAAGCCATTTAAATACATTTCTGTATAGGAGCAGTTCCACAGAATATGAGTCTCAATGAATGGCTTCTTCCTCCTGGAGTCGCTCCAGTTTCTCCTTGTCAATCTGACAGGTATCGGATTGTGGATCGCAGTCAGGGTAAAGTCTGAGGTGAGGACTCGACAGACTATCCTCGTTCACGCAGGCACACCTCCATGTAGTGGCACCAGGGGAGAAGTATCGTCTCGGGTACCCTGCCCAGTCCCGGCTGATCCCACCACTGCAGCAGTGAAGGTTAACATCAACACATAAAATACAAAATGGGGAAAGCCCTCTAAACCCATTGTCACCTAGCAACATTTGGAAATCACGGACCACACACACACACACACACACACACAAGGACACAACACAAAATGGACATTGTCAGTCAAGTACAGAGGTCAGCAATAAGGTGGGTAGGTATTGGCAGTTGTACAGAGTTACTTTACACACACAAACCACCAACAGCTCCAGCCAAATCAAAGTAGCCATCAAGGAGATGAGGTAATTAACTGCCAACATGAAAATGTTACAATGGGTGAAACAACCTGCTACCAAAGGACCAAAAACTTCAGAACAATACATGTACAAAACCCACCTTTTGTCTGAGCAGTAAACCTTTCCCCCATCTTTTTCTGTCCACTGCGAGTTGCACGGAGGGAATTTCTCATCTTCTTTCTTCCTCTCCTCCATCAACTTGTCTTTATCAGCAAGGCCACGTTGGAACTTGTACCACTCCTTCGTAGGGCTGCCGTCCTTGTTGTAGTACCGTCCAATCAGCTTGCCCACGTATGTGTAGTCTTTATCGTAAACTTCACCCAACCGTCAAGCTCACCGAGTTGAAGAGGGGTTAGCCCCGTGACGTCATCGGTCAAGCCCGCTCCTTTGAATTCTCCGGTCACGAAGGCTCTCGTGGCGTCTCTGCCGGAGAACACTTTGTAGCCGCCGTTCGGGCCGTAGTACGAGTCGGCCCCGCGGTTCACGTCGTATACCCTACCTAAGATAGCCAACCAGATTGGCTGAAGCGGTCCCTCGGGCCCGTGGGCACTCAGCTCGTTGATGGTGACGAGACGTGTGCCCGTTTTGGAATATCTTTCCTCAGGGTGATTTGGATCGAATGGCGGGTTGAAGTAAGGTTCTTCTTCTGAGGGTGAGCCAGTGGGCCGTGGAGCCTCCGAACTGTCCTGAATCACCCTCTTGTCGGGCTGAGGTTTGGACACCGTTGCTGTTGACTGGTTTACGAGCTCACTGAGGTCTTCTTTGTACTGATAGAGAGCTGCCACGAGCACAAGGAACACACCCATCGCGTAGAGCTGCCAAGACACCATTGTTCGGCTTGTTTTTGTCCGCTCGATACCGCAGTCCTATGTATAGATTAATAGTACACATTTAGTCTGGGGAGGAGGGAAGAGGTCCGTTATGTATTAATAGTTACCACTGAATAATATAATAACATACGCACCGTTAATTAAATTTGTACGGCTGCGACAACACATTGATCAGAGATAATCTGTCTTGATTACATGTAGGGGGAGGGAGGGGGGGGGGGGGGGGGGGGGTGGGGGGAGAGAGAGGTGGGGCAGCTGCCCTGCGCCCCATGTGCCCCTTTGAATCAAGTTTTGCGCGCGCATATCATGTAAGTGAGGCAAACTGTTGCAGCTTAATTTAAGGCGGGAGAATGAACACGTACAGGCACACCGCTACATTTTGAGGACATCATAATTGTAGTTGTGGATCAGCTGGATATAGGGCCGCCACTGAACACAGCTTTTTTTTTCGTGGTGAGATGAATGTTGATATGAGTGCGATTACTAAAGGAGCAAGTAATTTAGCAGAAACGTATCCTGCAAGACTTGGAGACAGACGACATACCTGAAGAGCTGCGTCACTTTATGAAAGTACGAAAGGACATACTTCCTACTGGGACGGCATTTAAGAATACACTCGCACTTCTCAATGGAATTTACAGCAAGAGATTGGAGAACATCTCCCCACCACTCAGCATCTGCATGCATTCGTATTTTTACTTATATTCCAGTTTCTGTTGCCACCGCTCATTCAGTAAGCTTGTTTACGCGCTCAACAATGTACGTATCAGGATATAGAACTCAGAACTTGATGCTTTTGTCAATTGAGCAGTCCTTGCAAGAAAGTTAGATTATGATGCTGTGGTAACTCGAAAGCACGAAAGAAATGTTAAAGATCCATATGTGTCATGTCTGCATCTGTACCGGTATATGGGTATATGGGATATCGTTTCCGCGAAAAGGGACCTAACGCATTTTCCAGTACGCGCAAAAGAAATAACGCTTGCGTTGAAACTTACAACTCCATGACAGATACTCCGATTCTCAGCGCTTAAGAAGCAATGTGTAGAGGATATTTCAGACTTCAAGTATATCAAAAAAATTGAAATCTTGAAAAAACATCCCTTTTCGCGGAAACGATCCAATAGTTAATACATTGCAATGTATTATGATTGATGCATGCTATTTATATGCAAGATGCAAGTGGTACAAGCGAGCATGGGTATAAGGCATATGAAATTTCACTAGTTACGAGCATTATACGTGCATGCATGCATTGCGATACATGCGGTTGATGGTGCATGATCCAATTATGCTATCATAGTCTGCGATTAATTAGGTTAAGTGAATTGTGCATTATGCAAGACAATACGGTGCAAGATAACATGACTGCACCGCTGCGGTAATGAATGCTTTGAAGTGCAGTTTACCCATACACATGCATAGCTCTCAATTGCATGCATGGTAAATGCATGATGAAGAGATTAGAACTAACTTGCTGCCCATGCAGGAGGCCTGCATACTTTTACTATCTGTGCGTGTGCACCTAAATTGGTGCACGCGTTCAATATATGCATGATGCAATGGTTGCATGCATGTGGTATATGGTTACAATGCAGAGTGCAGCAGATAGTATGCAGGCATTGTTTCCTTGCAACTACTGGTTATGACAATAACAAAGGTCAGGTATTGGCATCTGTTTATAATCTTTCGTGCAGCTAGTATAGTCCTTCACAATTCACTGGGATAAATGTTCAGTTGATTTATGATCAAATATGCATGGTTGAATGGATTGATGACTCCAGGTTAAAAGTGACACACCTAATGTTCGTGCAAAGGTGATCTGCGAGTATGTATTGCATGCAGAGCGATCACGCAACGTAATACGTTATTATTAAATAATAATCGAATCGGATCAGCTTCAAACGTTCCCCCGTTTTTGTACTCAACCAGGGCTCCACGAACCCCGGCCCCTTACCAAAATACTGCATGGATCCGCCCCTGCTAAGCGGGGATGTGGCCAGTAATAGTTTGTGAACATTTAGCGAGTTAATAAACCTAACTATAATTATTCAGTTTAAAGCTTCATGTAATGGTACATACATGTAGCCGGCCGTGTTTATGTTATGACGACCATTTTATTCAATAATGGTCAAAATGGCGGCGCCAGTAACCGAACATTGTTCAAAGCTCCCCGAACTAGAAAAATCTATGTAATGGAAAAAACAAATGGTATGAAAACATGTACCAATGTGCTGCAAATCATAATAAAGGGTGGCAACTCAATTTTTCGTTAAGATACAATTAAAAAAAACAGTGGAATACAGTAATTAGGTCAGAAACATTGATTTTGTGTACATATTAATGGGAAGCTATGTTTTGCTTTTCCGAACTGAAATCTTCAATGTAATAGTATATATATTTTTGCACAGTTTGCACCTTACAACCTTTCTACACGTAAAAATGAGGTGGCAAATGTTTATAACTTGCGTTTAGTTAATTAAATTCAAGAGTAACCATTTTTCATACATTTAAATAGGTGTAAGTCTAACTTTGTTTTGAATACATCCGTACCATTAGTACTTATAAATTCAACACAAATTCAAACCACACTACCCCTATGTACTAGCAATGGAACACGTGCTATAGGATGTCTTTTTGAACACCATAACTTTCCTGGTGACGCTGATTTCTGCATATGATGGAGGGGGCCCCTTCACAGTGCTATCTGCCCCGGGCCCCCTCTGGGCGATTGAACAACGGACTTTCAATAAATCGATTTGACGCGTTTTTGGAGTTTCCTCCTGGCTCCCCAAGCATTACCGCTAATCGGAGCTCATTCAGAGGGGGAAGGGTTGCTTATCGTGATTCCAGCCCTGCTAGCCGTCGGCGCGTGCGATCCAGGGACCCAGCACCCAGCCAAACCAGGAGGCGCTACGTAAATACTAAATGAACGCGCTGCGCGCAAATACGGGTATTTGCGATCAGATGAATTTTCATGTAGTCTCATGGCGGCAATGTCGGTGCTTTCTGAGTGCTAAAGTACTCTGCGCGCAGTACAGGGAAAACACAACACAACCTATCGATAATCATATGCATACTCCAGCACTTTCAGATGCACCACATAGGTTATCTAACCGTAGTCTCGTACCCAGACCCTGATTCCCACAGCTGCGGATGGATTACATCACCGCTACCACGTAGCGGTGATGTAATCCATCCGCAGCTGTGGGAATCAGGGTCTGGGTACGAGACTAATCTAACCGTATGTCTGAGTCATCATTACATCAAAGCTTCGGTCACGTCACGCGTATCTGGTTCGCAGCCAATTCAACTGCATTAGCATTAATGGGGCGTGCTAAGGATCGAACGTTCTTGGTACGCTCGGCTCTTCAAGTACGTGCACATACAAATGGTAGGAACGAGAGAGGAAGTGCTAAACGTAGCGTGCATGCTGGCAACAGCGGTCCGCTGCATCGAGACCGATTAACCCGACAGCCACCGATTATGCGTCAGAACATGGCGTTGTTCCACCTTGGATAATGTCGGGTGGCAGTGTGCATCATGAGCACACAAGGTATGAATGCAATCTTAATAACTTGAGTCACATTCCAACCATACACTGTTGTGTAAAGAGAGAGCGCTAGCTGTCCCATGCCTGGTCATGCCCAGTTTGGGATGCACATGTTGGAGCAGTGATTATGGTACCATCTTACATTCTGAAGAGAAAAAGAACAATAGTTAGTGTCAGTATGTGTCGGCAATGTTACTATGTGTAGCTTAGATTAAACCTACTTACAAGGAGATTTATTCATCCTCTTCATCAAAAAAGGACGATCCCTATCACCATCATCATCACTCTCCACAATATCTCCATCAACCAGGGCTGCATCATCCAGTAACATTAAATCATCATCATCATCATCATCACCACCACCACCACCACCACCACCACCACCACCACCACCACCACACACCACCACCACCACCACCACCACCACCACCACCACCACCACCACCACCACCACCACCACCACCACCACCACCACCACCACCACCACCACCACCACCACCACCACCACCACCACCACCACCACCACCACCACCACCACCACCACCCCCACCACCACCACCACCACCCCACCACCACCACCACCACCACCACCACCACCACCACCACCACAACCACCACCACCACCACCACCGACCAACCACCACCACCACCACCACCTACCAACCACCACCACCACCACCCCTACCCACCACCACCCACCACCACCACCACCACCACCACCCACCACACACACCACCACACCACCACCACCACCACCACCACCACCACCACCACCACCACCACCACCACCACCACCACCACCCACCACCACCACCACCACCACCACCACCACATGCATGCCACATACTTAACTGATTGCAACACTCCAAATGCCCCTCACAAACCAATAGGTATGCCCTCACAAACCAATAGGTTTTGGCCACCAATACGTTGGAAATGTGTGGTGGTCCGGTCAGCGAACATCAGCATACTCACGCCGGCTTGTTGCCACCCTTTGTGTGGTTTTCATTCTGAAACAAAGTTTTTCTGTAACACTCAAAATTTTATAAGCTGAAAACACACCCAATCCATCACAGCCAGGTTCATCCTCATGACAAAGGTTGTCCTGAAAGTGGATCCTTTTGGGCAAGTAGGTCAGCAGCTGGTGGTTGAAAGACTCCACCCAATAGGTATCTCAGCACTAATAAAACAAACCATAAGTACTAACCACATTTTCAATGCGTATGTTTGCATAAATGACAGAATGACCCAGCACAGTGGTAGATGAGGGTTTTCTTGAGGGCATTCTCGTATGCCTGTATGGCTGCAGGCATAGTGAGGAGAGCACAGGGTAGCTCAGACAAGGGAGATGGCGTGAACTAAGATTGTCTTGCCACAAGTTATTGCCCGAGGTTTGCATCTTGTGTGCTACATGTATTTCATTAACATTCTTATACGTATTCGAAGATTTGAACATCACTGAGGTGGCCCATGACTACCAAAGCGCTATACAGAGATATGTGGAAGAATTGGGGATGGTCAATTCCAATGACACATGGCATGGTATGGCATGACCACAGCTCGACTGTTGTGATGTACATTAGTTGGAATTGTGCAGGGCACAAAGAATGTGGCTAAGGAAATGAGGAAGATCTGTGCTGGTACTGTAAGGAACAGAGACAAGACATGGTTCAGTGAACTCTCCGACAAGGCTGTGTGTGTGGTCATATGGAAATACAAATTTACAATATTTTGTCATTTAGCAAGAACTACCAAAGTACACCTGTACTGGTGTATGAAGAACTGTGATGGCGACCCTGATAGACTTCGTGCTGAACATAAGCAAGCACTTTCAGGTGTGTGCATGTCTGTGAGGGGTTATGTGAATTTTTTGATTGTGTACATGTGTGAGTGCATGTTTTTGTATTGAGGTTAAACAAATGCAATCATCTTCTACACAGGGTTGTCACCTCAGCTGCCATTCAGAGAGTCCCTGTCAGCAACCAGGTTGTCATCCTAAGAGGAAATCCTCTGCTACATCTGCTACAATAGCTGGTACTGCCTCTCTGTGTGCACTGGAGTTCGACAATAGAACTTCTCATGTGGATTTCACTGATCACAGGCACTAAGCTGAGCTGATGTATCGCTGCTTCACCTCACCCAACTCAGCAAATGTGCAGAAGTTAACAAATTGGCGTGGCAGCATACCAGCACAGATGAAGGCGTGGACTAGCCTAAATAATACAATATGAGTGCTACTGTATTATATTACTATAGTCTAGTCCTTACTTTTGATTTGCCAGGTAGTGACCAGCAAGGACTCGAGAACTAACCCAAGTGCGTGCCTCCTTGCAGTATGGGCATTTAAAGCAGATTCTCACAACAGTTCCTCGCTACATATGAAACACTGACATGAGATCAGTTTACAAATATTTGCACATTTTGTGGTACCTTCATGAAGGACTCCAGCTTCCACGAGGGACGTGATCTGTAGCAGCATTGTTGGACCAAGCCCTGGCAGAGACTCTTGATGGCTTTGTGCTCCACCACACAGAGGCTCTGGTCTTCTGGGTCATCGTCCCCTATGTACATTCCTAACAAATACCAACCAGCACCATGTAATAGGACACTGTGCACCTATGCTATAGAGTCTATATAGAAAGGGTAGACCCATAAAGACTATATTGCCTACCCGAGACCCAAGTAAAACAACAATAATAATAAATATGGGACAGTTTCCGCGAAAATTGCCCCACGGTTAAAATGTTATAAAAATGCATCACTTTTGAATCGCTATAACTTCCCAACGGATAACGCTATCGACTTTCTATTTTCAACACTTCATAGTGAAATGGTGTAGTATGAAGTGTTGAAAATAGGAAGTGATAGCGTTATCCGTTGGGAAGTTATAGTGTTTCAAACGCGATGCATTTTTATAACATTTTAACTGTGGGGCAATTTTCGCGGAAACTGTCCCTATTTAAAATAACCATGGAACCAGGGGAGATGCAACGATGGACATTTGTACATTGTATGTACCGGCTGCTTCCATAAGGGATGAAGCCACCGTAGGCCCCGTACTAGTAGCGGGCGAAGGGGTTGCCAAAACAAGATCTAGCATAGCACTCAGTAGCGCAGTGTTGTCAGGCTGTTTAAGAATTCTTCTTGCTTCACCCAGCCAATAAAGGAACGCATCCTTATCCTCGTTGTGAAGCAAAGTTCACGCCGAACGAGAATCGATATACACCGGTATAGTTATTGCATGCAGTCCTGGCGGTATGCAGTCCTAGATAAGGATGGCGACATCGTTACGGTAACGATGTCGCCATCCTTACCTAGGACTGCATACCGCCACTGCGCGCATGCTGCATGCAATAACCCGTCACGTGTGCACTTTAAACAATAGTTTATTGACCATACACTAGCTGAGAACCAGCTTTATCACATGCACATGGCACTGTTGAGGCCCTCAACATGTACGCCATATTGGCCGCAAATTTGGCCGGTTTTCCGGCCGAAATTGATCTGATCCTGACCTTTTATAGCGCGTTTAAGAGCAGTCCCGCAGCTTCATGCACCTGCATGTGGTGAGTGCATGTCAACAGAAAGTTGCTGGTTGAGTTATAGGCGTGCAAAATAACTGACAATCCTTTGAGACACAACATCGTCTGTCACGTGTCCGAATGGCAACGTGCGCTAAGGACTGACTTTAAGGTCGCGTCTTTATAGCTGTCCCAGACAGAGCTACACGCACGCGTGAGTTAGTACGTTTATGGCTTTGAGCCAAAACCATAACGATAAAAAGGTCTGGCCGATTGCATGACGCACAAAAAGAGGTTGTGAATGCTTGTACAGGTACATGCACATGTAAGGACCAAATGACATGCCAAATTGCAAAAGAACATATACTAAGCGATGAATATAATTATGTTTCAAAAAGGCGGATAATGGTGTCTTGGCAGCTCTACGCGATGGGTGTGTTCCTTGTACTCGTGGCAGCTCTCTATCAGTACAAAGAAGACCTCAGTGAGCTCGTAAACCAGTCAACAGCAACGGTGTCCAAACCTCAGCCCGACAAGAGGGTGATTCAGGACAGTTCGGAGGCTCCACGGCCCACTGGCTCACCCTCAGAAGAAAAACCTTACTTCAACCCGCCATTCGATCCAAATCACCCTGAGGAAAGATATTCCAAAACGGGCACACGTCTCGTCACCATCAACGAGCTGAGTGCCCACGGGCCCGAGGGACCGCTTCAGCCAATCTGGTTGGCTATCTTAGGTAGGGTATACGACGTGAACCGCGGGGCCGACTCGTACTACGGCCCAAACGGCGGCTACAAAGTATTCTCCGGCAGAGACGCCACGAGAGCCTTCGTGACCGGAGAATTCCAAGGAGAGGGCTTGACCGATGACGTCACGGGGTTAAATCCGCTACAGTTGGAAGAGCTTGACGGTTGGGTGAAGTTTTACGATAAAGACTACACATACGTGGGCAAGTTGATTGGACGGTACTACAACAAGGACGGCAGCCCTACGAAGGAGTGGTACAAGTTCAAACGTACGCTTGCCGACAAAGTCAAGCTGCTTGAGGAGAGGGTTAGGGAGGATGCCAAATATCCGCTGTGCAGCTCACACTACACCGAGAAAAATGGCGGAACAGTATACTGTACAGACAAGAGGTGAGTTAGCTGCCGTAGGAACCTGCCCAGCCTTACATGTACATGTACCTATGTTGCAGTGGCGGGGTGAGCAGGGATTGGGCGGGATACCCTAGGCGCTACTTCTCACCGGGCGCGACTACGTGGCGTTGC
This sequence comes from Ephydatia muelleri, assembly GCA_013339895.1. NCBI lineage: Eukaryota > Metazoa > Porifera > Demospongiae > Spongillida > Spongillidae > Ephydatia > Ephydatia muelleri. Next base: position 7,545,075 of record JABACO010000015.1, read on the forward strand.
GTGTGCGTACATCCAGACAATCTCTCCAGCCCTCACATACGCCTTTATCCCGACTGCGACCCTTTGTCGTCTAGCTGTAAAGTGAATAAGGAGAAGTTGGACCAGTTGCGGAAAGAAGAGACACTGCAGTAACACTGAGAACTGACAGCGCGCGCCCCGAATTTGATAATCCGTAATATAACACAGGTTTTTTATGTCTACAGCCGCTACCCACAAATGACATGTATATGAACAAAAAGCAAACAAACATGGGGATGGGGGTGGTAGTGGTGGTGGTTGTGTGTGTGTGTGTGTGTGTGTGTGTAAGGAGGAGGGATTAGGTACTGTTGATATGGTGAAAGGAAGTCAGGGGCATTTTATATGTAATACTTGAAAAGCTAGCTGCGAGGGTTATCATGGATGCCTGCATGCACGAGTGCATCCTTCATTCCAAGCTTCTTCCCACCACCAAATTCGTCCCTTTTCTCCTGCATGGGGGTACACCCCTGGATTTGTGCATGAGTAAGCAAGTGCAAGTTAATTATTATTATTTTGACTATACTGAATTCTAAATTGTATACTTGTATAGACATGACACGTTTTACATTCCTATATATAAGTCGCTTATATATAACATCGCCCAAACACGATTACTGTTCATGATTTGATTAGCAGATGCGTCACACAGTTAGTATTCGAATGGTTTTCTTTGAGCCATACCAGAACATCCGCCTTAGTGAAAAGATTTTCCGCCACAGCCTCCTTGGCTTTAGACTTCGATGAACCACTTCCCGTAGCGGTGAATATCTTGTCTCCTATTTTGGCGGCCACGGCAAACTCGTCTTCCGAATGATTGAAGCACGCGTAGATGAAGAAGTCTGGGACACGCGCGGCAAGAGCAATCAGCAAAGAGAAACGCTTTCGACGCCAGTAGGGGAGTGTCGCCCATTCGTACACTCCACCGCATTCGTTCAGCAACAGGTCAACAGTGTCCAGAGGAAACTCAGTCCAGTTGACGCACTGTGGCTGCAGAGCGGCCAACGCCTCGCCCTTTGGAAGCTTTCGAACGGAACAATGGTACAGTTCCGAATCCATTGAATAACCGCCTGCTTGAAAAAGTAAGTCGCGTTCACTCGATACTGGGACTCACAGTGGCTCCGGCTCATGCAGACCAAAACAAGCGATACTTTCAACAGCGGGAGCGCGGCGCCTTCAGCCAAGCCAGAAACAATTTATAGTGTCTTTTTAAAAAATATTTGTTTGTTTTTGTGTGCAATGAGATTCAATGCCGTCTTGCATGAGTAAACAGAAGACAAAACAAGGCGTAGTCTCGTCACCCGTATCCACGATCGGAAGGACTGATACTATCAGTCGATATTTAAGCATACCATGTGAGGGGGGCGAAGGTTAAAAATAATAACAATAACCCCGCCTCCCCCCCGTAACTGGACTGAGGAGCAGTAACCATTGCCATGTAAGCTCAGAGCTAGTCATGTAAGCTCAGAGCTAGTCATGTAAGCTCAGATCGAGCTAGTCATGCAATCCTTATACATTAGCCATTATGTCGAGCCTTAATTGTTTTAGAACAAAGGACAGCGTCTTTCCCTCAATGTCTTTTGCGCCCAACACATACAGCTAGGAGAAAAAGAAAAAAGAAAAAAGAACAAAAAACGGAAATACACCCTTCTTAATTAGACGGCAGTAAACTTAATCTGCGCAGGCAAACTGGCCTGGTCACGTGTACTTCCATGTGTCAAAGATGGACTATATATGGTGCCAGAAGAAGAAACAACCATATTGTTTCCCGCAACGTGATAAACAGATTATAGCGTATATTACGGTATATATATAATTGCGCTGGTTGATATGCATGGCCCGACCCAGCTTTAAGCTATTTCATGCTCTTCTTAATCGCTTTCTATTACGAAGCTCGAGTAATGATGCCCTAGCTCCGTGCTGTCCGGCATTACCTCCGTCCATTTGCGCGTATTAAGATCCATGCTATTATGAGACGACAATACATTTGGCTCATTGCGAACCTCAACACTGAATCAGCTGTGCAGATCCAGTGCATTGAGAACCGATCAGCGTACCGTCAATCCGTCATGCATCCGTGCACTGCCATTTCAGTTAACTAGTCGTTCTCATTCACCTTGTCTATTCCCATTAATACATAACACATGACACGTGCAAAGTGCAACACAGGCACCGGTGCAAAAAAATTATATTTTCCTGTCCGTTAAATAATTTACTTGTGCGGTGGGAGGGGTGAAGGTTATGATCCGACGGGTGTTCGTTACTGTTCTTCTCTTTGCGACCGCTAATACGGTTGATTTGGATAGCCAGAAGCGGGATAAGGTATGTGACGACGGCATTCATCTTATCGAGAAAGACTTGGGAGATGGCCCCAACTGGAACTGTCAGGGAACCAATATTATTATTGAAACCGTAAGTACTGTACATTGGCAAACCCAGAGAATTTTTACACACTATTCCTATCACCTCTTTTTTTTCTAGTTCTATACGCCATCAGGATACGCATCCTGTCAAGACCCATTGCAGGTCAGTGAAACGTTTGTTGGCCTGTCCGAACCACACCCACTCCTGTTGTACGTCTGCCAGGCGTCTTTCGTGTGCATGGATGCAGACATAACGTACAGCGATACACCACCGTCGAGGTAAGTACAAATTGCAATGGAGAGCACAGCGGATTGGGTTAGGAGGAGACCTGATCTATCTTCACCAGTGGCAAAATGCGGCTACTCGCTCCTCTGTACGGCGAATACAAGTACATTCCTCCGCAACGCTGGCTACGCGCCCTACAAGTAAGGTGTTTTAAGCTGTCCCTCACGTGCACTCCCCGCCTTTTCCCGTTCTATATCTCTGTCTCGAAGTACGGAGCGGTGGCGTTTCTCTACCATCCTTGCGCACCTGTGGAGCAAGTAATGGCTTTGAGAGACCTCGCTGAAACTTGTCTATGGAAACACATTATCACGCCTTATAGCGGCCTCCCCACTAAACATGTAAAGTTTTGAAACTGGTAGTGTTTATGTATCACTAATGCACACTGCACGTCACAACATATACACACGTACGCACGTGCGCCTGTGTTAAACTGCACACACACACACACACACACACACACACACCACACTCATCACACACACATTTGGAAACCAAAGCCATTTGCTCTGGTTGTGTGGGGGTGTGTCTATCACATGACATGGGTGAATAGGACTGAAGCTGCCATCTGGATAAGAAGCCACGCCTTGCAAACCCAACTGAGCACACTCTCGAGCAATGGAGTCTACAAAAGCGGTTGGTCATTTAATGATGCATTTTAATAACTACCTTTAACACTGCTCATGTTCCAATACATCAGGACTGCTCCATAATGCAACAGTGTTGCCTGGTGATGTCATATGCCCAGACCTTGTCCTCTCCCATGCCACAAAAGGGTCTGGTGTTAAAGAAAATGTGGCAATCCATGTAGCAACTCCTGCCATCTCCATACCAGTGAGTGCATTAAGATGTAGTTATGATGAGCGGAATGCAGGTTATTAAAGTGGTTAGTGGGATACAGGTTATTAAAGCCCTATGTATATGAGATGGGTCATATTTCTAGTGAGCCATTTGGCATTTTGGAGGTTGTAACTTGAATGTATCTGTAATCGATCATCTGCTTTGTCTGCAGGTTAGGTCATGTGATCCCACATGCCCCACCCCACTGGTGCCACTCCCCCAGAGTCACCTCTTCAGCCTCCAGACACTGCTTGTGTACGCTCTCTTTGCATTTCTTGTGGTCCTGCTGGTGGCCATCTTGATGGTCATACTGGCCTATATGGTGCGCGGCTGCAAGACTAACAAGAGGGGACACTCCAGATACAAGCCAGCCAGTAGCTTCTTCTCGCTAGGGACTGGAAGCAAGGAGAAAGCAGCCAGGGTGTCTATTCCTGAAGTGGGGGTGCCCAGCCCTATGCCTAATGAGAGGGAGATACTTTTAAATGCAGACTCGGATGAGGAGCTGTAAAACAATGCTAACAGCTTTTGCCGTCTCAAGCAAAGGATGGCACTGATGATGGATAAATGATAAAAGGGACAGCGAATGGTCCCCCAAAAAATTGTCTTTGTGGCCATACGAAGATTGTCCTTGAGTATTGCATTGGTGGTTTGTGATTTTTTTTTTGTCATGTGTGGCTTGTCTTGGGAATCACAAATTCAGCACTGTAGAGCCCATCAACACACTTATCACACATGTCTGCAATCTCAGCTGTCACGTGCCCCACTTGCTCTTCAAGCAGCTCGTCTGCAATACTGTTCGGAAAACACACACTGTACATCAATTAAGAGCTTGGGCCCCCTAGCTGTTCATACCTCTCCACCAGCTTCCATGGATCAAAGCCTTCTGCTGTTCTGATTCCAGTCAACTCTAAATAATGCTCATGAGCAGCTTGGTATTGTTGAATACTGGCCAGTGCCGTCACTGGAAGAGATAGAGGCTGGGAAACGGGTTGATGGCTGATGGAGACTGAGATTAGTTCAAGGGATAGGGTAGGCATTGAGAGGAGGGAAAACATAGTGCTTACTAACCTTCGTTTTCAGTTTGATGAAATGGGTCCTCATAGGCAAGCGAGGTCCAACGTTGGCGTATAGCTTGCTCCTCTGCCTGCACATTGGACCAGGAGTGATGCACACGTAGCCCTGCAGCTAGACCACACCCTCACCTCACACTCCTCTAGACCACACCCTCACCTCACACTCCTCTAGACCACACCCTCACCTCACACTCCTCTAGACCACACCCTCACCTCACACTCTCTAGACCACACCCTCACCTCACACTCCTCCAGACCACACCCTCACCTCACACTCCTCCAGTCGAGCTAACATCGACTGGAGGTCAGCACGGTCCAGCAAGTGGTACTTGACACACGACGGTGGCTCCATTTCAGTGCACTCGTGTGTGGTCCTGCCCGTTGTGTCACACACTGTCTTCCTCAGTGTGCCATCAAAGGTGCAGGTGTTGGGAGGTGACCCCACCTTCCCTGTGGGTTGGACCCTGGTCACTGGACCAAGCATGCAGAGCTCCTCCAATGATCTCACATCCTTCGCATGTGGGTGGGTAGATTCCTGGGGCGTGAAGCACTCTGCCTTCACGCTGGGCCGCTTGGACCCTTCCAGCATGCTGTTGAGGTCTTGCTCCGCCCAACTCCTCAGTCCGTCAGTGTCTTGCTGCGCCTCGTGGTGTGTCGTCTGTGTTGCACAGCTAACCGACACACACTTTATCCCCTTGCCTCTGTCAGGAGTGTGGTCATGCTGTGTTGCCTTGGCAGGGGCACATGAAGATGCCCTGTGTGCCCGTGAGTTGTGCAAAGGTGATGGGGACAACAGGGAAGAAGATGGTGGGGGAGATGGCTCCCGATCAGTGGGATGGAAGGACGTTTTCCCTCTGTTTGGATGCCCTGACTTCCGTCGTACTGAGGTGCTCGAGTGTGCAGGCCGAGTGGTTCTTTTTGCTTTGTTCACTACAGGATAGATAGCAGGTGGAGCCCCTACTGACATAACTTGTCTTGGGCTTCTTTTCTTCCAACTAGCATGGGAGGTGTGTCCGACATGATCCTCTGGCTTATTCCACTTTGGTCTAAGAGGGACTTCCACATGGGTGTGACCCATCTCCCCCCCTAGGGCCTGAAGAGAGTGATGTTGCAAAATGCTCTGATTTCTTTAGCAGAGTGAGTGCAACACACCTTGAGGTCCTCGAGGAGTCCCCCTTCTCCCGCATCAATGTGGAGCTGGGTCCCCAACAGGACGAGACGCTCCACCAGAAGTGCCAGCTCAGCGGGAAGGGGACGCCCACACCCGGCACTCACACAGGCGGAGAAGTGGTTCTGGAGGGTGCCCAGGACTGCCTTGTGAGCCGCTGCAAGCCGGTGCATGGCGAGGGACTGTTGAGAGATAAGGGGGGCGGGTGGGGGAAGCAGTAGCACCCCAAGGATGATGTGGGTAGTGTGGTACCTTTTTTGTGTGCCTAACATGGGGTGGCTTCTCATCTGCGTCCTTCTGCAGTTCATTAACCTGTAGTGACCACAAAAAGAAAAAGCCATGACTATATGGCAGGCCACAAAGGGGTTAAGGGTTAAGTGGCACTGGTCCAGGAATCATGCGAAATCCAAATTAGGTGGAGAAAGACAATTGAGCATATACCTGTTGCTGAAGATCGTACAACATTCGCGTGTTTCTTGCTGTCTGTTCGGTCACCTTCCTTTCAGCCTGCCCTCCTCGTCCTCCTTTGCCTCCCACCCTTGCCTCTCCAGATCTGCATCATCCAAAGGTCTAGCTGACCTAACCTCTCTCTTCTTCACGCCAGCACCTACGAAGGGCACGCACTTATCCTGGTGTTGGAGGGGGGACGAGGGGAGCCGTATCTACCTTGATTCCCCATTTTCAGTTGTTTCAGTTTCTGCACCTCGGCGGTCAACTCTTTGCGGAGTCGGATTATTTCGTCGGTGACCTGCTTCAACTGGGCCGGGTAATGGCGGACATGTTCTGCCATGTGAGGTGCCTCTTCAGCAGGAGCTGTGGGCTGCCCCGGTCTGTAACCGCCTCCAGAAGGCTCGGCGCGGGGAGTGTCAACCCCCCGTACAGGAGGAAGCGGTTGTGCGACGGGGGTTTGAAACGCCCCGCCCGTGTACTCCCGCCAGGACACGAAGGGAGTGGAAGGGGGAAGTGGTACCGATAGGACCTGCTCTTCACCGGTTGTGGAGTGCGAAGGGACACCAATCAAGCCATTTCGTAGGTCTCGCTTTGCTAATTTGATAGCTAGTGCGAGCCTCTCCGAAAACGCGTTGTTAGTAGATGCGTTTGAGGTCTGCACACATGGACGTGCAACGGGAGGCTTGTCTATTACGACCGGAGAGGGCTGAGGTTGGAAGTTCGAGGCTAGGTTTGTGGGAATCGGTGGGACATCGAGGTTAAACCTGAGCTGAGTTTCCGTCGCCATAGCAAACCGCCTTTCTCCCCGCTCTTTCTTCAGTGACGGAGAGTGGCATGTGCTTAGCACCCAGGATGGAAGGTGGATACTGGTTGAAGTTTAGGATCGTTTGCTGTGATAGAACCCTACAATCTATACGAGTGTACCAATCAAATGATCATCCGGACTAGCTGCAAGAGGCATGGCCTTTGTCACAACTTACGGCCATACGAATTCTTCATTAGCGCGGTAGATCACGTGCTCCTATAGTTACCATTTGTAGTGTTTACGTATCAGATAAAACAGAGCTTAGTATGTAAATAATCGTGTGTCACCTGGCCGTAGACCTTCTTCGGAATCATACTGCTGTATATGGCTGCCAGCAATGAGGCACAAAGTTGGGCATCACAGCATTCAACTCACCTTCCATCTTGGCGCCGTACTAGTCTTCTAATGAGACCACCATCGATCAAAGTTCTTCCTAAAGACAATAACCAGCTGCAGGATAGAGCATCAAACGAAGAACTTGACTTTGACAGTCATTTCTACGTAGATCTGCCTCAAAAAGTCCAACAGTTGCAAAGAAACTTGTGCTTCTTGAAAAAGCAACATTTAGAAACCTTGCAGCAGCTTCACAAGGAACTGGAACGCTTGAAGAAGGAGAATAAAGGGTACTGACTAGCTTGTAGAGACAACATTTTATTTATCGAATCGATGTCAGATCTTAGCTTCAAATTGGTCATGTGCAAATGCGGCCAGGCGGAGGTAAAAACGGGTGAGGCCGTGAAAACAGTGGAGGCAAGGCTCCGTGCAGGTGAGGCGCATGCGTGATCTGCACATACTACACCACTGATGTAAACGTATGTACCGTCGTGTAGATCGGCAAAGGAAAATGATGCAGTTATCGATGAGTGGAGACGAGAACGATCCTGGAAGTCCCAATGGTATACATCGTATGTGCATGTGTTTTCCGCGATTCAGTGACACCCAATTTCAATGTTCCTTTGCAATCTTTAAAAGATGAGTTACGGACCATATTCTTGGAGGAGGAAGTGAGGGAGCTGAAGAACGCACTGCATTCTGAGAGGAGTAAGACTGGACGACTGATGAAAGTTATCGAGCAGAAGGTGTTGGAGCAGACGTCCAGCGAGGCGACCAGTTCCACTGCTGGAAAATCTATTAGCAAACCTTCAACAGACAAGGGACGCGCGCGGGGGGAGGTAGCGAACCCTGCTACATTGCAGGAGTATGAAAGTATAATTAAACGTCTCCAAGGAAAATTGGATCAAAAGACTCATGAGGTTTGTTCACTACTGTGTGACTGATGCATATACAGTGGAAACCCTAAATGCAGACACCCTGAAATAAGGACACCTCAATAAACAGGACATTACCTCTAGGTCCCAAAAAAACAAAAAAAAACAAAACTTACTTCGCAAACTCCTGAAAAAAGGACATCTTGATAATCAGGACACTTTAATACGGTCCCAAAAGTGTCCGCATCTAGGAGATCCACTGTAGTGTAGCGCTAGGGGTGGTATCTTATTCCCTCCGGTCCCCAAGCTAACTCAGATCAAGGCAGACCTGCGAGATGTTTTGTATTCGCACAAGTGGACTCCTGATGCATACCTGATGGCGCGCGCCTACATCTCTGACGAATCAGAAGTAGATACGAAAAGGCAAGTGCATTCGTATTGCGTTCACGCCTGACCTAAATAGTTATTCCATAAATCTAGCACAAGTACGAAGACCGAACTTCCAGACGTATCTGATTCAGCTGCACCACCGAGGGAAATGTAGGTCAACGAGTTATGGATTCCTACATAACATCGTTCCTTCTAGGGTTGAGAAGGCATATCAAAGAATCAACGAAAGCCTTGCACTTCCTGCCCTTCTACCTAAAGTCCCCGCAACAATAGCCGACAAAAAAAGAAAAACACACACAATGCAAAAACACGGAACATGTCATCGGGCTATTAAAAGCATTGATAAGGTGGGGTTTTATTAAAAATTGCACTTCAAATTCCGGAAACAAAATCATAATAGCAAAGTTGTTGTCATTGTGGCTGGGCATAAATTAGAAGCGCTTGAACATGGGGAAGAAACAACATCAGAAAGACAAAATGTGAGAGAGAAGTCACGCAGTGTTATCTGACTATAGTTATACGAGTACCGATGCATGTAGGTACCTCACGTGCACAGAATGGACGACGATATATGGAGGACGAAAAGCGAGTAAGATGCCCGTGGAGAGGGGAGGGTGTGGTTACATTTGACACTTGAGTAAACCTCTATAGATGTGAAAGAGAGAGCTACCTTTCGGAAGCTCGAGTTTTACTGCTGCAGGTAATTTTACAGCCCGGTAACTTAATATACATCACATATGTATTGTCTCTTTTGTTACCAATAGCTTGACACTTCAGCCATTCGAGCACCCATTATGTACGCCAGACGGCAACCATCTTCGATCTAATGTCAGTCAACAAGGGTTGGGGGTGGGGCCAGAGTGTTGCAGCTTGTGAACATGCTACCCATTAAATGCTGTAGGAGTATTGTTCCCTATCTGAAGAAATATGGACATAACCCAATCACAGGAGAGGTAATATAAGGCAGGTGTGTGGGTGTGTTCTTACATGTAAATCATTTAGCCACTAGACCCCAAGTCACTGATTAAACTCAATTTCCACAAGAACAGTGATGGTATAGTGACTTGTTTGATGTGTTTATTATCCCTCTACATCCCTCCCACCTCTACCTCCACTTCCCTCCTCTACCTCCCTCCCACCTCTCTCCTCCACTTCCCTCTACCTCCCTCCCACCTCTCTCCTCCACTTCCCTCTACCTCCCTCCCACCTCTCTCCTCCACTTCCCTCTACCCTCCCTCCCACCTCTCTCCTCCACTTCCCTCTACCTCCCTCCCACCTCTCTCCTCCACTTCCCTCTACCTCCCTCCCACCTCTCTCCTCCACTTCCCTCTACCTCCCTCCCACCTCTCTCCTCCACTTCCCTCCTCTACCTCCCTCCCACCTCTCTCCTCCACTTCCCTCTACCTCCCTCCCACCTCTCTCCTTCACTTCCCTCCTCTACCTCCTCCCACCTCTCTCCTCCACTTCCCTCTACCTCCCTCCCACCTCTCTCCTCCACTTCCCTCCTCTCCCTCCCACCTCTCTCCTTCACTTCCCTCCTCTACCTCCCTCCCACCTCTCTCCTCCACCCTTCACTCCTCTCACGACAGGGAAGTATCATTGTCCCGTTACCCTTCAAAATATTTAATGAAAACTCGCACATTGTGGCCATTCGAACTACCGGAAATGTGTACTCACACGAGGTATTTGACATAGCATTCTTCTCCTATTCTGAATCCCATCCCTCCCTCCTCCTGCCTGGCATCTATCCCCTCCCTCCCTCCCTCCCTCCCTCCCTCCTCCTGCGTGGCATCTACCCCCTCCCTCCCTCCCTCCCTCCTCCTGCCTGGCATCTATCCCCTCCCTCCCTCCCTCTCTCCTCCTGCCTGGCATCTATCCCCTCCCTCCCTCCCTCCCTCCCTCCCTCCCTCCTCCTGCCTGGCATCTATCCCCTCCCTCCCTCCCTCCCTCCTCCTGCCTGGCATCTATCCCCTCCCTCCCTCCCTCCCTCCTCCTGCCTGGCATCTATCCCCTCCCTCCCTCCCTCCCTCCCTCCCTCTCTCCTCCTGCCTGGCATCTATCCCTCCCTCCCTCCCTCCCTCCCTCCCTCCCTCCCTCCTCCTGCCTGGCATCTATCCCCTCCCTCCCTCCCTCCCTCCTCCTGCCTGGCATCTATCCCCTCCCTCCCTCCCTCCCTCCTCCTGCCTGGCATCTATCCCCTCCCTCCCTCCCTCCCTCCCTCCCTCTCTCCTCCTGCCTGGCATCTATCCCCTCCCTCCCTCGGACCTCTCTCCTCCTGCCTGGCATCTATCCCCTCCCTCCCTCCCTCCCTCCCTCCCTCCCTCTCTCCTCCTGCCTGGCATCTATCCCCTCCCTCCCTCCCTCCCTCCCTCCCTCCCTCCCTCCCTCCCTCCCTCTCTCCTCCTGCCTGGCATCTATCCCCTCCCTCCCTCCCTCCCTCCCTCCCTCTCTCCTCCTGCCTGGCATCTATCCCCTCCCTCCCTCCCTCTCTCCTCCTGCCTGGCATCTATCCCCTCCCTCCCTCCCTCCCTCCCTTCCTCCCTCTCTCCTCCTGCCTGGCATCTATCCCCTCCCTCCCTCCCTCCCTCCCTCCCTCCCTCCCTCCCTCCCTCCCTCCCTCCCTCTCTCCTCCTGCCTGGCATCTATCCCCTCCCTCCCTCCCTCCCTCCTCCTGCCTGGCATCGATCCCCTCCCCTCCCGCCCCTCCCTCCCTCCCTCCTCGCGTCCCTCCCTCCCTCCCTCCCGCCCTCCCGCCCTCCTCCCTGCCTGGCAGCTATCCCCGCCATCCCTCGGACCTCTCTCCTCCGCCTGGCATCTATCCCACTCCCTCCCTCCCCCCTCCCTCCCTCCCTCCCTATCTCTATCCGGCCTGGCATCTATCCCCTCCCTCCCGCCCTCCTCTCCCTCCGCCTGGCATCTATCCCCTCCCTCCCTCCCTCCCTCCTCTTCCCTCCTCCTGCCCTGCAACTATCCCCCTCCTCCCTCCCCCCCTCCCTCCCTCCCTCTCGCCTCCTGCCTGGCATCTATCCCCTTCCCTCTCCCTCCCTCTCCCCCTCCTCCTGCCTGGCATCTATCCCCTCCCTCCCTCCCTCCCTCCCTCCTCCTCCTGCCTGGCATCTACCCCCTCTCCCCTCCCTCCTCCATCCCTCCCTCTCTCCTCCTGCCTGGCATCTATCCCCTCCCTCCCTCCCTCTCTCCTCCTGCCTGGGCATCTATCCCCTCCCTCCCTCCCTCTCTCCTCCTGCCTGGCATCTATCCCCTCCCTCCCTCCCTCTCTCCTCCTGCCTGGCATCTATCCCCTCCCTCCCTCCCTCTCTCCTCCTCCTGCCTGGCATCTATCCCCTCCCTCCCTCCCTCCCTCCCTCCCTCTCTCCTCCTGCCTGGCATCTATCCCCTCCCTCCCTCCCTCCCTCCCTCCCTCCCTCCCTCCCTCTCTCCTCCTGCCTGGCATCTATCCCCTCCCTCCCTCCCTCTCTCCTCCTGCCTGGCATCTATCCCCTCCCTCCCTCGGACCTCTCTCCTCCTGCCTGGCATCTATCCCCTCCCTCCCTCGGACCTCTCTCCTCCTGGCATCTACCCCTCCCTCCTCCTGCCCTTGGTTCCCTCCTACCTGGCACTACCCTCCCTCTCTCTCCCTCCCTCCCTGGGGTACAGGCTGTGGAACGTTTGAATGTCAAGGCCAAGAACTTCAGAGATCTTCTGACTGATGAGCCATTTCAAAAGAGTGACATCATCACCCTGCAGGACCCGACTGATCTGGAGAAATTTGACATCTCATCATTCCACCACATTAAAAACAACCTGACGATTGATGAGGACGGTAAGTCTGCTGTCTTCACCCCTCCCTCTCCACCCCTCCCTCTTCACCCCTCCCTCTCCACCCCTACCCTCCCTCTCCACCCCTACCCTCCCTCTCCACCCTACCCTCCCTCTCCACCCTCCCTCTTCACCCCTCCCTCTCCACCTTCCCACAGACTTTCTTGTCCATTATATGTGGAAGGTGATTTGATATGTCTTTTTTGCTTGACAGAGGTAGAGAGTGTGAAGAAAGATCCAACATACTTCCTTCGGTCCCTTAACCCAGAGACACGAACTACCCTTGAGGAATTGTATCGTGACTACAAAGAACCGGTTAAAACTGTGTGTGTGTGTGTGTGTGTGTTTATGTTTGAGTGTGTGTTTATGTGTGTATGTGTGTGTGTGTATGTGTGTATGTGTGTATATGTGTGTGTGTTTATGTGTGTATGTGTTTGTATGTGTTTGTATGTGTGTGTGTATGTGTTTGTATGTGTGTATGATGTGTGTGTATGTGTGTATGTGTGTGTATATCGTATGTGTGTATGTGTGTGTATATCGTATGTGTGTATGTGTATGTGTATGTGTGTGTATGTGTGTATGTGTTTGTATATTGTGTGTATGTGTGTATGTATGTGTGTATGTATGTGTGTGTATGTTTATGTGTGCTCAATAAGAATGGGACAGGTCAGCCAAATTGTATGCAGGAGATAGTGTTGCCATATTAGCTTGCCATGTGTGTGTGTGTGTATGTGTGTGTGTAAGTGTGTGTGTGTGTGTGTGTGTGTGTCTGTGTGTGTTTATTGAGGCCAGATGTAGTGGTTCTTGCATCTGTTGTGCACACACCACACAGTGTAGTGTGAGATGTGTGTATCAAGTCTCAGTTTTTAAAATGCATAGTAACAAGGGATTGTTGGAGCCCTGTAGTAAGCATGCTTACACGCATACTATTGCCAGAACAGTGGGTGGCATGTATTCTACTTGTAGTAGCCTATTACCCCAGCAAACCTTATTGTTATGTGTGTATATGTGGTGTATGTGTGTGTGTATGTGTGTGTATGTGGTGTGTGTATGTGTGTATATGTGTGTTTATGTATGTTTATGTGTGTGTATGTGGTGTGTGTATGTGTGTGGTGTGTGTGTGTATGTATGTGGTGTGTGTGTGTGTGTGTGTGTGTGTGTGTGTGTGTGTGTGTGTGTGTGTGTGTGTGTGTGTGTGTGTTTGTGTACATGCTTAATTCAGCTGTGCATGAGTTCTTTCCATGAAATGCAAACTCTGCATGCTGCAGGAGAAGAAGAGCGAGACCAAAGAGAAGCTCACCACTAGGAATGCTGTGAGAAGAATAATACCCCCAGACATGCATACACCGCCACACACCACTTGGTTTAAGCAGTTCTTCCAAAAAAATTTGTGAACCAGATTAGCTATATGTTCCCATCTGGCAAATCTTCATTCTCCATAGCCTCCCACTTCACATCATGTAGAAACCATCATGTGCATCCAATAGCCTTCACTCCTCCATAGCCTTCACTCCTCCATAGCCTTCACTCCTCCATAGCCTTCACTCCTCCATAGCCTTCACTCCTTCATAGCCCCATAGCCTTCACTCTTCCATACCATAGCCCCATAGCCTTCACTCCTCCATACCATAGCCCCATAGCCTTCACTCCTCCATAGCCTTCACTCCTCCATAGCCTTCACTCCTCCATAGCCTTCACTCCTTCATAGCCCCATAGCCTTCACTCTTCCATACCATAGCCCCATAGCCTTCACTCCTCCATACCATAGCCCCATAGCCTTCACTCCTCCATAGCCTTCACTCCTCCATAGCCTTCACTCCTCCATAGCCTTCACTCCTCCATAGCCTTCACTCCTCCATAGCCTTCACTCCTCCATAGCCTTCACTCCTCCATAGCCTTCACTCCTCCATAGCCTTCACTCCTCCATAGCTTCACTCCTCCATAGCCTTCACTCCTCCATAGCCTTCACTCCTCCATAGCCTTCACTCCTCCATAGCCTTCACTCCTTCATAGCCTACCCCATAGCCTTCACTCTTCCATACCATAGCCCCATAGCCTTCACTCCTCCATACCATAGCCCCATAGCCTTCACTCCTCCATAGCCTTCACTCCTCCATAGCCTTCACTCCTCTATAGCCTTCACTCCTCTATAGCCTTCACTCCTCCATAGCCTTCACTCCTCTATAGCCTTCACTCCTCCATAGCCTTCACTCCTCCATAGCCTTCACCCTCCATAGCCTTCACTCCTCTATAGCCTTCACTCCTCCATAGCCTTCACTCCTCCATAGCCTTCACTCCTCCATAGCCCCATAGCCTTCACATCCTCACATGACGTATGCAGTTCTGATGCTTAGAGTAACTCCACCCTGTCTTCCCACTACAGGCT
>JABACO010000015.1:7560871-7588662 GCA_013339895.1 Ephydatia muelleri
TGACAAACACTGCTTTCCACGGTGACTTCTTACTTCGAGCAGTTGAAAACGTTACTTGATTTTCGGAAAAGCAATGTACTTCCACCAAATAGCGTCCCCCAGTCTGCTCCTGATGATCTTGGGATCCTCCGAGAGTCACCTCTGTTAACATTCCAGTCCCACGTTCCTGGTGGAGTGGAGACCGTGCGTATCCATAGTGTGGCCTTTCCACAGCTCTGTGCACAGTTTGTGGACCAAACTGTGCCACAATTGGAAGACACTCACCTAAAACAAGCAAGAGGAGCGTTTTAATAAGACTGCCTGGTTCAAATCATATCGCTCATTCGACTCAAGTCAAGTGCTGAAGAAGTACCTCTGTTCCCTTCCTGGTGTTTCATCACCTGGTGTGGTCACAGAGGAAGGCTTCAAAAGAATCAGGACAATTTTGCAGCTGCATTGTACTGCGATGTGGTCGGTTGCCGACCGAAGGAGGACGGTTTGACATACTCCAAATATCTCCATCTTGTTTCACACTACCATCGTGTCACTGAGAGCCTAAACTACGAGTTGAAGTCGGCTACTGGAGACCTGGAGGACACTCGACTAAAGGTCTTCTTGAAGCCTCTGTTTAAGCAGGTGGCCCAATACCCACTGCTTTCCATCACTGACAGGCTCATTTGCCAGTCAGCAATTAATTCCATCGAGGGCGCCATCACAACTGATTATGCCGACCAGTTGAAGTGCTTTGAATCCATTTTGGGCGAGCAAAGGCAGCTCTTCGGCTCAAGAAGCCTCAGCGTCGCACAGACACTCACGGAGATGGCAGACCAGAAGTACTCCATGCAGGACTTAAATGGTGCCAAGCAGCTTCTAGAGGAGGCTGTGTCTGTACACAAATACCTGCAGTCCACCCCGGCTGGACGCAACAAGCACTTTCTTGACTACGGTCTCACCCTATCCTCGCTGGGGATCGTGTGCAGCACGATGGGGGAGCACCAGCTCAGCAAGAGCTACCTAGAACAGGCCCTGGCCACCTACCAGACCCTCCCAGACGATGGCAGCATCACCAAAAGGCAGAGGAAGCTGGTTGCCAGCACCTTGATCGACCTCAGCCACGCCTACCTCGCGCTGGGGCAGTTGGTCGTTGCGAAGAAGCACGTTGAGTTGGCGGTAGATGCTCCCGGTCTGTGTACGGAGAGAAGCACCCTGAGCTAGCCAGAGCCCTGAACGTGAAGAGCATAGCCTACGCCATGATGGGGGACAGGGAGGGGAGCAGGAAACTAAGGCAGGAGGCAGGAACTGTATTAGGACATGTGGACGGTCAGCCGGCTTAGCTGGTTTCATTGTCCAATTATTGTTAGTTATACGTTGTTTGGTCACGATTGGTCACGATTGATAGTGGCCAAGACATCAGCATGAAATCATTACAATGAATTTTTAAAAATTCTGTGAGTCCCCCATATTGGTGGGTCTGGGGTTATGTAACATTACTATAGATCACATCATGGTGTCAATGATGGTTGGTACAACAATATGAATCCTTGTATAATAACGTAATTGGCCATGTACTTTGCACTTCAAGAGGAAGTGGGGGAGCTTGAGAAGCAAACTGCTGTTGAATCTATCTAGGCGCAACGGCAGCATCAAATTCAGGAATAAAGTGAAGGCTCAGCTACATGGTGCATTCGAACTGCCCATAGTGATGTATGGAAATAACACATGACATGGTTTCCTGATAACAGGCGAATATTTTTAATCTGCAATTCAATCTTGTGATCAACTACGATTGGAAGCTACTTGAAATGGATTGGTATTACAAGATTAAAATGCGGATTTAAAAATATTATCAGGAAACCATATGTGTTATTTCCGTACGCATCAGGTGTTTAATTCACTGAGCGTCACATAGAATCTTGGCATCCACAAGCAAACCGATTATCAGAGATGCAGTGAATTTACAAGCAGGTGTCTCAGGAATGCGGCTTGATTTGGGGGAGTACCGCGTAAGGGTCTCATACCCAGACCCAGGTTCCTACGTAAGAGTCTCATACCCAGACCCAGGTTCCTACGTAGCAGTGATGTAATCCATACACAGCTGTTGGGAACCAGGGTTTGGGTACGAGACTGGTTATCATTTGTAATGTCATGTGACTAAGCTGTGTCTCCCCCTAGCTTTCACTTGAGGGGTCTAGACTCAAAGGTCTCAATATGATGCTCATCTTCTCTACCTTACTATCAACTCCCCACTCCCCACCCTTTCAACAGCGTTAGACACTTCCTTTTCATTCAGGCTCTGAGAATTAACGTAGATACCCAGTCCCCAGTCTTCCAAACGAGCTGCAATATCATTGTTATAAGGGACACAGATAACTGGTACCTTACTGTGTAAGGCCTCTTGGACCCCACCCAGTCCACAGTGTAGTATTGCCATGGCAACTGTCTTGTGCCGTAGTATGGTGAATTGAGATATCCAACTGGAAATGAATGTCATTTTAGGATCAATTTAATGGCATTTCGATTCGATTGTCTCAAGGCCCACACTAGTGAACTGTAGATGGCAGGGGAGGGGGTGAGGACTGTCCTGGTGTCTCACTGCTGGTGGCAGGTGAGGGCTTTCCTGGTGTTTGGGGTAGGGTCACTGCTATCAGGTTATCATTATTGTTGAGGTCCATAACAAATCTACCAGGGTAATTAGACATTGCCAATGGCATCTTATCAGCATAGCACATTAGTCAATTCATTGCTGGGGGTGCCTGGTAGTAACTTCATTGCTGGAGTGCCTGGTAGTAACTTCATTGCTGGGGGTGCCTGGTAGTAACTTCATTGCTGGAGGTGCCTGGTAGTAACTTCATTGCTGGAGGTGCCTGGTAGTAACTTCATTGCTGGAGGTGCCTGGTAGTAACTTCATTGCTGGAGGTGCCTGGTAGTAACTTCATTGCTGGAGGTGCCTGGTAGTAACTTCATTGCTGGGGGTGCCTGGTAGTAACTTCATTGCTGGAGGTGCCTGGTAGTAACTTCATTGCTGGGTGCCTGGTAGTAACTTCATTGCTGGGGGGCCTGGTAGTAACTTCATTGCTGGAGGTGGCTGGTAGTAACTTCATTGCTGGGGGTGCCTGGTAGTAACTTCATTGCTGGAGGTGCCTGGTAGTAACTTCATTGCTGGGGTGCCTGGTAGTACTTCATTGCTGGGGGTGCCTGGTAGTAACTTCATTGCTGGAGGTGCCTGGTAGTAACTTCATTGCTGGAGGTGCCTGGTAGTAACTTCATTGCTGGAGGTGCCTGGTAGTAACTTCATTGCTGGAGGTGCCTGGTAGTAACTTCATTGCTGGAGGTGCCTGGTAGTAACTTCATTGCTGGAGGTGCCTGGTAGTAACTTCATTGCTGGAGGTGCCTGGTAGTAACTTCATTGCTGGAGGTGGCTGGTAGTAACTTCATTGCTGGGGGTGCCTGGTAGTAACTTCATTGCTGGAGGTGCCTGGTAGTAACTTCATTGCTGGGGGTGCCTGGTAGTAACTTCATTGCTGGGGGTGCCTGGTAGTAACTTCATTGCTGGAGTGCCTGGTAGTAACTTCATTGCTGGAGGTGCCTGGTAGTAACTTCATTGCTGGAGGTGCCTGGTAGTAACTTCATTGCTGGAGGTGCCTGGTAGTAACTTCATTGCTGGAGGTGCCTGGTAGTAACTTCATTGCTGGAGGTGCCTGGTAGTAACTTCATTGCTGGAGGTGGCTGGTAGTAACTTCATTGCTGGGGGTGCCTGGTAGTAACTTCATTGCTGGAGGTGCCTGGTAGTAACTTCATTGCTGGAGGTGCCTGGTAGTAACTTCATTGCTGGAGGTGCCTGGTAGTAACTTCATTGCTGGAGGTGCCTGGTAGTAACTTCATTGCTGGAGGTGCCTGGTAGTAACTTCATTGCTGGGGGTGCCTGGTAGTAACTTCATTGCTGGAGGTGCCTGGTAGTAACTTCATTGCTGGAGGTGCCTGGTAGTAATGAGTATATATATACAATACAGTACAACACGACGACACACGCAGCCTAACCAGCAGGCCTACACTATGGACTAGTGTCACTGCGCATGCGCTCTCTAATTCATGCACACCATATGGTTCACACACTACTCTAAAGTGCCTTATATAATTTTCTTGTCTCATTCAAGTACCACATTGTTTTCTTTTCTCTTCCTCCTCCCCATCCTCCAATCAGGATGTAAGCTAGAGACAATGAGGTCATGTGACCAACCATTCCACTGTTGCAGAGAGTCAGATACGAGTGCACTGAGGGAGGGGGGGGGGGGGTCGGAGGAGGGGGGGTTCAGAATGCAGTAAGGTGAGAGGGGTGGTAGGGGGCAACATCACAGCCTCTAGAGAGTCAGGGGAATGGTGAGGGAAAGGGGCATGGGGAGAGAGAAGCAGGGTACACTTGGGAGGGAGAGTGTTGTATTGCAGTGCACAGCTCTGTGTCTATGCAGACTTCTGTTCTCTGTAGCCATGCAGGTTAGGGAGTGTGTAGTGTTCTCTGTAGCCATGCAGGTTAGGGAGTGTGTAGTTTTCTCTGTAGCCATGCAGGTTAGGGAGTGTGTAGTGTTCTCTGTAGCCATGCAGGTTAGGGAGTGTGTAGTGTTCTCTGTAGCCATGCAGGTTAGGGAGTGTGTAGTGTTCTCTGTAGCCATGCAGGTTAGGGAGTGTGTAGTTGCCTTCCAGTTAGGGAGTGTGCAGTGTGCCTTCCAGGGGAGTGATGATAAGTGCATTAGGGAGTGTGTAGTGTGTGCCTTCCAGGGGAGTGATGATAAGTGCATCTGCATGCATGCACATCAAAGTGCATGCACCAATTGAGCTATTAGTGGTGATGGATTAATGCTTGTTAACATAATGCAACCTTTCAGTTTGCATTGACACATGTACTTCATCTCTCCTCATGTAGTCGGCAGTGAAGATCAACCTGAGTAATGGCACATTCTACTGGTGACTTGGATGCACGCAACTATGTGTTTCAGTCTTACTAACGAAGGTAATGCAATACTGTAATTATTGATTTACATATCATACATCATACATGTATGATGTATGATGTAACGCTGCTGTGAATAGCTGTCTGGGAACGAAACTACGCTTGACACTTCAGACACGCCATTTTCCATCAGTGACGTCAAATGTCTAACCATTATAAATGCACTTCGAAACGGTATATCTAAAGATGCCAGCATATTTAGAACCTATAGTATTTGTAGTGCTAGCTATTCTTATTGTGTACTGTTGAAAGACATAAACATAAACTCATCAAATCTATGACTTCCCTGTTCCCTTTAAATTAATTCTCCACACAATACATATGTAATGCTCCTTTGGACCGACGCTTTTGAAACTCCATAGAACAGGTCAAAAATCGTCCATTGAGACGCACAAGGCGAGGTTACTGTCGCTTTATAACAGGGAAGTAAGATAGCATGAGAGTGCTATATGCTTCTTCATTACAGGAGCGCCTCGTCACAAAAATAATCCTGTCAATGCACTCCGCGTTCTTCCCCGTCAGTAGCCACTCTCTGACGGTGCTCAGGGCAACATCGGCTGCCTCCACGGGAGGGTAGCAATACATTCCTGTTGATATGCAACTGAATGCGACAGTGCGGATGCCGCGCTGCAAGCAGAGTTCCAAACAAGACTTGTAGCATGACCTGCGATACACCATACATGCACACTGATACATCATATATGCACACTGCGTATACGCGGTGTCATTCACGTACCTCAGTAGTTCCCTTCGATTCTCCTCACGGGCTTCTGGCCCCACTGTGTGAATCACGTACCTCGCCGGCAGGTTGTGGCCCGATGTGATCTTAGCTTGCCCCACGCCGCATCCACCCAGGGCAAGACACTCGTTAAGCAGGCCTGGCCCCGCAGCTGCGTGAATGGCGCCATTCACACCTGTACGGTACACACCCCATGCAAATCGGCATAATGAACCTGCATGCATGATCACACATGAACCTTTTCCCGTGGAAAGCCACTGGTTCGATGCATTCACTATTGCGTCAGCTGCAACGTGCACCAGGTTACCGCCCGTTATCAACGAGACCTTGCCGTGAAGTGGCGGCTCCTCGGCGCGCTGCTGCAGTTCGTCGGCACGCAAGCGCGCCAGTCGGTGCAGCTTTTCCCGCTCCGTTGGATCGAGACAGTCCAATCCTTCCTCGAGCCGCTTCCTAAGGTGAGGAAATCGCTCCTGTACCATAAACTCCTCAGCCGTCTCTGTCCACGGACGTATCGGAACACCGCTATCCGTCAGTTCGGTCATAATTACTGGAACAATGATTTAAAAAAAAAGTGGTTAGTTAATGCAAACTATTGCCAGGGTCACTTAACTCGAGGGAGGAGCCCAAGATGCAGACAGAGGTGAAAAGCGACGAGATATGGCAACTTGCTGTGCTGAGAGAGAAGACGTCACAAAAACAGAGTGACCCACTGGTGGTACTAGTGCCGAATAAGAGCTTCTCCTCCTCAGCTATATCGATTTGTAAGCAAAACGTCCTAGGCACGTACGACACGATTAACGACTATATGCGAGAAAACGGCGTGTTGAAGAGCAGCAGCATTGACAAGTGCCGCTTCCCCCAAGTGGTGACCGTTCCCGTGGACTGCGAGAGTGCGGAGGAGGTCGCAAGAGACCCCCTTCCCTCCGCCGCAGAGGTTTCACAGAGGTCGCACCAAATCCCCGTTTCTCTGTACCGTCCGTGTCGCGAGAGTTTCTGGAAGTGTACAGCTTTTTTGACAGCGAGCTAGTGTGGTTTCGGCCCACTCAGCCCTACCCCTTGGACAAAGTCGCGCTCGTGCCTACTCGAAGCACAGCGCAATGCACCACCGAACACCTGCAGCAGTTCGTCACGCAGCTCTACGCCAAGGTCCGCGCCTCTCCGCCCTGTCCAGTCATCGTCCACACGTCGTTCGATTACTACCACTTCTTCGTCGCCGACGCGGAGACGAACGTCGATAACGACAGTGCAATGGGCGTAAACCACATCATGACCTTCCACGTGATGGAGACGTTACCTCATCGTCAAGGAAGCATCACGGAGAAAACCAAAGTGACCCTCCTTCCTCCCTATAAGCCCACAAACTCCCCTCAGCCATCACTGCTCAAAACTGTCTCTGTGAAAGACAAAAGGCGCAGGTACTCTAAGACACATGAGATAGAGGACAGTGGGAGCGGGGACACTGAGGTCATGCTGCACCGCATCAAGTCCAATTCTGCTTCCGAGTTGGAACAGACTCCAGACGTCTCTCTCTGCGACAACGTCTTTAACATCCCCGTGGTAACTGTGGCTGACTTTAAGCTCCTCCCCCATTTCATTGTCATGCCAAAGGACCTGGCAACGACCAGTTCCATCTTCCCTTACCAACACGTGATCGTGACCGCCGTCAAGGAGAGCTACCCAATGGAAGACCTTGCTGACTTGGTCTTACCTCTCACCATCCCCACACAGAATGCCCAGTCCCCAGACAGTAGCACAGAGGAGGACGATCGCTCGCATTACGCCATTGCTGTCCCCTACGATGGCATGGCTGAACTGGAACGTTACGTCCCTCGTCCAAGCCACAACTGGGATCACGGTCGAGGAGAGTGCCTTCGTGCACCCCGAGATGCTGTTCTTCCTCTACCCTGAGACCCTTGCTGTGTCCAGAGACTGCCCCTATCGTGTGAATGTATCGGTGAGGGGAGTGGCTTTGCATCTGAATCTAAATGCTTAGAAATCACTACATATGTGACTCTTCTTTTGCACATCCACACACCTACCTACCTCGCACACACGCACACACGTGCACCCATGGAACACATTTCACACACTCTCGCAGAGAGTGGGTAAGTATTCCATGTGGTGTTTGCAGCAAAGGTGAACACACGTGTGTCATGTTTGCGCACACACATCTACACACACATATACATTCATGCACACATACACACACACATCCACGCACACATGCGCACACACATATGCACACACATATACACTCATGCACACATACACACATACACTCACGCACACATGCGCACACACATATACACTCATGCACACATACACTCACGCACACATGCGCACACACATATACACTCATGCACACATACACACATACACTCACGCACACATGCGCACACACATATACATTCATGCACACATACCACGCACACATGCGCACACACATACACACACATACACTCACGCACACTCGTAGCCACTCCATCAGGCCTCGTACCTACACTTACAAAAATCGTTGTCAACGAGGTGTCAGTGCCGTCCTGTGGAGAGTTAAAAGTGGACCACCAAGCTAACTGTGTTCATCTGTCCAATGCAGACAGGTACACACACACACACACATGTACACACATGCATGTACACACATGTACACACATACACACCACACATACACATATACATGAGACATGATATTACGAATTGCATAGTGCAGTAGACCAGGGCATGGTTTAATGTTTGTGCCCGTAGAATCCTGAGTCCTGGAGATGTTTTCAGTGTTGCAGTGCAGCCAGGTATGTGGTGGTGCTTATGTGCCTGTGGGGGAGGGGTCTATGGTGATGTGTTGGGGAGTGCCTGTTGGGATGTGACCAGTGATCAGGCGGCTGCACGTTACAGGTGCCCAGACCTTCTACAGGGTGGCAAAGTGTTACGTGGGCGATGATGAACAATGCTTGGGTGGACTGAAGGATAAACCACTACCATCGTAGTTCTGGTAAACGTTTTGCAAGAATTTTGCGAAACGTTTCAGATAACATTTGTGTGCAACTGCAGAAGTCGAAGTGTCTATCCTATGTTGCCAGTATCGTGCCTCCATCGATCTACCTCCCTCCTGTCCCCTACTGGGATGATACTCTGCCAGCAGGGATGAGGCAGTACTGCAACAGTCTGTTCTCCTTCTTCATCCAGTGCTCACCCCATCGGGGTAAGAGGGGCATGGGGAGGAGAAGGACAGAGGTGGAAGTTAACTTTTGTTCCCAGGGGAGGGGAAGGAGGACAGAGGTCTGCTGGCTACCCATCAGTTCTGGTGACAGGCCCCATTGGAGTGGGCAAAGGGACTGTGGTCAAAGCAGTGGCCAAACGCTGTCGTATGCATGTAGTGGAGGTTAGCTGTACATGGAAACACTAGAACACACCCATGTAGTGGAGGTTAGCTGCACATGGAAACACTAGAACACACCCATGTAGTGGAGGTTAGCTGTACATGGAAACACTAGAACACACCCATGTAGTGGAGGTTAGCTGTACATGGAAACACTAGAACACCCATGTAGTGGAGGTTAGCTGCACATGGAAACACTAGAACACACCCATGTAGTGGAGGTTAGCTGCACATGGAAACACTAGAACACACCCATGTAGTGGAGGTTAGCTGCACATGGAAACACTAGAACACACCCATGTAGTGGAGGTTAGCTGTACATGGAAACACTAGAACACACCCATGTAGTGGAGGTTAGCTGTACATGGAAACACTAGAACACACCCATGTAGTGGAGGTTAGCTGTACATGGAAACACTAGAACACACCCATGTAGTGGAGGTTAGCTGTACATGGAAACACTAGAACACACCCATGTAGTGGAGGTTAGCTGTACATGGAAACACTAGAACACACCCATGTAGTGGAAGTTAGCTGTACATGGAAACACATGGAAACACTAGAACACACTCACACTTCATGTGCCATTTCATTGTTTGATGCAAAATTGTTCAATGCAGTTCAATTGCTTTGATTACTGTAATGAGCCATTGGCCCATATGGAGAGACAGCTACTCTCTGATTGTAATAACGGTAAGCCAAATGACTGTCTCCATTCCTCCATGCATTCATATCTCCATTCCTCCTCCATGCATTCATATCTCCATTCCTCCATGCATTCATATCTCCATTCCTCTGCACCATAGCTGTTGAATATGCGCCATGTGTTGTGATCTTCAAGAACATACATGTTCTGGGTAGAGAGAGGGAAGATGCTCAACGAGGTCAGTATTTTTCCCTTCTGGCCCCACCCACCCTCAGGTTCCAACTGTATCCTGCTCCTCCATCCCTTCAATGGACCCTTTGATCACAGTCTGATTTGTGTTCACACAGAGCCACGCATTGATGAAATGTTTGAGTCATTTATGGAAGCAGTTTTGTCCTACAATGAACAAAGGTTAGTATGTGGAGTACTAAAACCTAAGGCTCACTTTCCTTCTCTCCTTCCCTCTCCACACCTAAACCTCCTCCCCTCTCCACACCTAAACCTCCTCCCCTCTCCACACCTAAACCTCCTCCCCTCTCCACACCTAAACCTCCTCCCCTCTCCACACCTAAACCTCCTCCCCTCTCCACACCTAAACCTCCTCCCCTCTCCACACCTAAACCTCCTCCCCTCCACACCTAAACCTCCTCCCCTCTCCACACCTAAACCTCCTCCCCTCTCCACACCTAACCCTCCTCCCTCTCCACACCTAACCTCCTCCCCTCTCCACCCTAACCCTCCTTCCCTCTCCAACCTAACCCTCCTTCCCTCTCACTGCCAGGCCCTATCCCTCATGGTGGTCGGGATTACATCTCAGCCCCAGACCATGTCTTCGACAGTTCATAGCCTCTTCCTCAACGAGCTTCCAGTGGACACTCCCACCGAGATTGAAAGACTTGCCATGGTGGAGGCGTTGGCTTGTACCATACCCACAGCCAAACATGTTTGACATGAATGATCTTGCCAAGAGAACAGCGGTAAGCACTTGGGTGTGTGGTTATGGGCTGTATGTGGATGGAATTGTGTGCTGCATAGCCAACCTGTCCCCTCTCCCCTCTCCCTCTCCCTTCTCCCTCTCCCCTCTCCATGTCCCCTCTCCCTGTCCCTCTCCCCTCTCCCCTCTCCCCTCTCCCATGTCCACTCTCCCCTCTCCCATGTCCACTCTCCCCTCTCCCATTCCCCTCTCCCCTCTCCCCTCTCCCATGTCCACTCTCCCCTCTTCCCCTCTCCCCTCTCCCCTCTCCCATCCCCTCTCCCTCTCCCCTCTCCCCTCTCCCCCTCTCCCCCCCTCTCCCATGTCCACTCTCCCTCTCTCCCATGTCCCCTCTCCCCTCTCCCCTCTCTCCCTCTCCCCTCCCCTCTCCCCCCTCTCCCCTCTCCCATTCCCCTCTCCCTCTCCCCTTCCCTCTCCCCTCTCCCCTCTCCCCTCTCCCCTCTCCCCTCTCCCTCCCCCTCTCCCCTCTCCCCTCTCCCCCTCTCCCCTCTCCCTTGTCTCTTCTTCCTCTCTTTCCCTCCAATCTCAGGGCTTCAGGCTAGGTGCTTCGTGTCCATGTTCACTTTGGCATCACAGAAGGCTTTCCATGACACTGTGGCCCACTGGTAAATATGGCAGCCATACATGGAGTGGTCTTAACTCTGTACTATCCCATCTTCTCCCTCCCCCTCCCTCCCACTCTCATCGCCTCCTCTCCACCTCCTCTTTGCTCTCTCCTCCCTCTCTTCTCTCTCCTCCCTCCTCCCTCTCTCCCCTCCCCCCTCCCCTCCCTCCCTCCCTCCCTCCTCCCCCTCCCCTCCCTCCCTGTGTGCAGCTTTCCCTCAGCCTCCACTCCTGGAGACCATGAGATGCTCACAGAGCTACAAAACCAGGATGTGGCTATATGTTGGTGGCAGATAGCCCAGAGCCATCTGGATGCTGCACTCAGTGAGCTACACGCCGTCCATTCAGATGCCATTGGTGCACCCAAAGTGAGTGGGTGTGGCTTAGTATAGCATTGGCCAAGGTTTTAGAATTGTGCATCTCATGTGGTGGGTGTGGCTTCATGTGGATAGGGAGGGCCAGTATTCCATTTGAAATGCCTCCTCCCAGATCCCAACTGTGGAATGGCGGGATATTGGCGGGCTAGAGACGGCCAAGCGGAAATACTAGACACTATCCATCCAGCTGCCCCTGTTGCACCCAGAGCTGTTCACATCAGGCTCAAGAGGTCTGGTACGTTAGCCTCTAAGTGTCATTTGTGTCTGTGGGTGTGTGTGTGTGTGGGTGTGTGTGTGTGTGGGTGTGTGTGTGTTTTATAATGGTGAATTTAGATATTAGTTTTGCTTCCCTTCCATCCCCTCCCCTCCTTCCTCTCTCATCACCCTCCCTCCCCTCCCATCACCCTCCCCTCCCCTCCCATCACCCTCCCCTCCCCTCCCCACCCTCCCCTCCCCTCCTCCCCCCCCTCCCCCTCCCCCTCCCTCCCCTCCCTCCCCTCCCTCCCCTCCCTCCCCTCCCCTCCCCTCCCTCCCTCCCCCCTCCCTACCTCCCCTCCCTCCTCCTTCCATCCCCTCCCTCCTCCCCCCTTTTCTTCCTCCCCTTCCATCCCACCACCCTCCCCACCCTCCCTTTCCCTTCCTCCCCTTCCATCAGGTGTACTTTCTGTATGGTCCTCCTGGGACAGGCAGACTCTGCTGGCTAAGGCAGTGGCTACAGAGTGTTCTCTGAACTTCCTGAGGTAGGGTATCCCTGGTGCACATGATGGGAACATGATGGGAACGTGATGGGAACATGATGGGAACATGATGGGAACGTGATGGGAACGTGATGGAATGTGATGGAACGTGATGGAACGTGATGGCCTTTCCCTTCTCTTTATAGTGTGAAGGGGCCGGAACTCATCAACATGTACGTGGGCCAGAGTGAGGAGAACGTCAGGGAAGTAGGGTCCTCCCTCATGTGCCTCCGCCCCTTACACACCCTCTTCCTCAGTTTCACACGGGCGCAAAGTGCATCTCCGTGTGTCATCCTTCTTTGACGAGTTGGACTCCATCGCGCCCAACCGTGGAAAGTCTGGGGACTCGGGAGGTGTCATGGATCGGTTAGTGTCGCTGTGATGCTGCATTTATGCTGTGTCACAGATATGTGCTCTTCATTTAGAATAGTGTCACAACTGTTGGCAGAGCTTGACGGGTTGAAGAGGTCACAAGACGTGTATGTGATTGGAGCTACTAACAGACCCGATCTGATTGATCCAGCCCTATTGCGCCCAGGGAGGTCAGCTCCACATGCTAGATCACATGTTAGATCACAAGCTAGATCACGTGTCACATGCTAGATCACATGTTAGATCACAAGCTAGATCACGTGTCACATGCTAGATCACATGTTAGATCACATGCTAGATCGCATGTATCACATTGCTAGATCGCATGTATCACATTGCTAGATCGCATGTATCATATTGCTAGATCATGTGTCACATGCTAGATCACATGTTAGATCACATGCTAGATCGACATTGCTAGATCATGTGTCACATGCTAGATCACATGTTAGATCACATGCTAGATCGACATTGCTAGATCATGTGTCACATGCTAGATCACATGTTTCACATGCTAGATCACATGCGTCACATGCTAGATCACATGTGTCACATGCCGTGCCATGCAGTACATACACTACATCAGTGCAAACTGTGAAACGAAGGGATCAAGTCCTAGGGTAAAACGAAGGGATCAAGTCCTAGGGGTAAAACGAAGGGATCAAGTCCTAGGGTAAAACGAAGGGATCAAGTCCTAGGGTAAAACGAAGGGATCAAGTCCTAGGGTAAAACGAAGGGATCAAGTCCTAGGGTAAAACGAAGGGATCAAGTCCTAGGGTAAAACGAAGGGATCAAGTCCTAGGGTAAAACATTAACATCCAATGGTTTTCAATCTGATTTCTCAAGGTTCGACCGACTTGTGTACCTTGGAGTGAGTGAGGAAATGAATGTGAAGCTCAACATTCTAAAAAGCTATCACAAGAAGTAAGCCCTTCCCTTCCTCCTCTCCTTGTTATGGCCCCTCCCCTCCCTCACATCTTCCTAGTTATGGCTCCTCCTCCTCAGTCCCTCCCTCCTCTTCCTAGTTATGGCTCCTCCTCCTCAGTCCCTCCTCGTTCATAGTTATGGCTCCTCCTCTTCGTAGTTATGGGCTCCTCCTCCTCAGTCCCTCCTCTTCCTAGTTATGGCTTCCTCCTCCCTCAGTCCCCTCCTCTTCCTAGTTATGGCGCCTCCTCCTCATCCCTCCTCTTTCCTAGTTTATGGCTCTCCTCCTCAGTCCCTCCTCTTCCTAGTTAGTGGCTCCTCCTCCTCATCAGTCCCTCCTCTCCTAGTTATGGCTCCTCCTCCTCAGTCCCCCTCCTCTTCATAGTTTAGGCTCCTCCTCTTCGTAGTTATGGCTCCCCTCCTCAGTCCCTCCTCTTCCTAGTTATGGCTCCTCCTCCTCAGTCCCTCCTCTTCCTAGTTATGGGCTCCCTCCTCCTCAGTCCCTCCTCTTCCTAGTTATGGCTCCTCCTCCTCAGTCCCTCCTCTTCCTAGTTATGGCTCCTCCCCTCAGTCCCTCCTCTTCCTAGTTATGGCTCCTCTCCCTCAGTCCCTCCTCTTCCTAGTTATGGCTCCTCCTCCTCAATCCTTTGGCTCCTCCCCCTCAGTACTTTGGCTCCTCCCCCTCAGTACTTTGGCTCCTCCCCCTCAGTACTTTGGCTCCTCCCCCCTCAGTCCCTCCTCTTCCTAGTTATGGCTCCTCCCCCTCAGTCCCTCCTCTTCCTAGTTATGGCTCCTCCTCCTCAATCCTTTGGCTCCTCCCCCTCAGTCCTTTGCCTCTGCTCTGCATTACTAGCTTCTCCTATTCCCATCCCACCCTCACATGTTCACTGTGACTCCATCCTCCATCCATCCATCCCCACCCCTCACATGTCCCTGTGACTCCACCCATCCCACCCCTCACATGTCCACTATGACTCCATCCATCCCACCCCTCACATGTCCACTGTGACTCCACCCATCCCACCCCTCACATGTCCACTATGACTCCACCCATCCCACCCCTCACATGTCCACTATGACTCCATCCATCCCAACCCCTCACATGTCCACTGTGACTCCACCCATCCCACCCCCTCACATGTCCACTCTTACCACCATAGGTTCCATCTGTCTAAAGATGTGAACCTTGAAGACCTTGCAAACAACTGCCCTGCAAATCTGACTGGTGCCGATTTGTATGCCTCTGCTCAGACGCCATGTTGGCTTCCATGAGAAAGAAAATTTGTGAGCTGGAAAAACAAGGTACTTGTGTCCATACCATCATGGACCTGATGTGTCTTGTGTATGTGCTGGTGTGCGTGTGATATGTGGTAGTATCCCATGTTATATTTATAATTTTAACTCTTTCATGGGCAATGGAGCAATTTGCGCCACAGGTGCTATCTACATACAGCCACTCTGTTTATCTAAAACTGTTAACATTTTTGTAATGACAACACATTTCAAAAGTTGTTTCCTGGTTATATTGGTGTAAGTTTGTTTGCACACTAAGGTTTTCTTCCTGCAAACGCGGAAATGCTTAGTTCGCACTACAATGTGTACAGCAATAATTGCCTTCACCCACAGAAGAGTTCAATGTCATTGTAATCCCCTCCAAGCCTGGTGTGCTATTTGTCCCCCTCCAAGCCTGGTGTGCTATTTGTCCCCCTCCAAGCCTGGTGTGCTATTGGTCCCCCTCCAAGCCTGGTGGTGCTATGTGTCCGTTCGTTTTCAGTACTTTATTCAATTCTTATTTCTGTATGTGCAGGTTTGGGTGATGATGGTTGGGAGGGTGTCTTAGAGGTGACCTTCCCAGGACTTCAAGGATGCATTGGCACAAACTCACCCCTTCGGTCACACCAGGAAGAGCTGCAACGCTACAAAGAGATGGAGAAGATCTCACACTAACACCCTTGTATCACCAGGGGCTAGACCCCCCCCCCCCCCCCCCCCCCCCCCCCCTGAACCAGCAGATTATTCCATTCTCTCTTCCTTCTGCCCCTTTTAACAAATGTATTCATATTTTGGGTGCATTGGGTATAGGGATACGTCAGTAGTGTTTGGAACTGGGACCCGTAAGCAAACCACTGATACTGGGGAAGGTGATTTAGAAAAGTCAGACAGCTGTAATTATCATCTAAACTGTAGCATCCCAGAAAACAGAGAACTAGGTGGGAATTTGAATTCTCTGAAGATAACACAACATGGAACCTTAACATGACACTGCAATGTGATCTGCAGGTCAAAGTCACTGTGTGGTGGCAACAACAGTGAGTGCCTTTGACACGTAGCAGGCGTGTCATCAGTACTTGGGAAAGGATGGGTCAATCTCCTCTGTCCATGCCGTGAGGCCACCCACCAAATCTCGGATACACACATCATCCACCTGGAGTTGGGCCTTTAGCAGTCTGACAGCTTTTGTGAGTCATTGCCACGACGACAGACCACGACAACTTGAACTACAGAAGATGCAATATAAAATAAGTGCAGGCAATATATATAATGGAACTTACCACCACTTTTAGTTGGTAGCTTGGCCTCTATGTGACCTATGAGAGTTGAGACCTTTGCCACCATCGCCTCTTCCTTCAATTGCTTGAGTGGAAAGTCTTCATTGACATGGCTCAGGGAAATGCGTTTTGAACTTGTAAACTTTAACACCTCTGGCTGTAACAAGACCTTAGAAGCCCAACCTCTCGCCCCCTGTAACACGTGTGTGAATACTCTCCAAGTGCTCTAGTCTACACATGGGTGTGGATACTCTCCGAGTGCTCTAGTCTACACATGGGTGTGGATACTCTCCGAGTGCTCTAGTCTACACATGGTGTACTCAGTACTTTCCCTGACATCTATCACGAGGTGTGGCACTCCTTGGTCCATCATACACTTGTAATCCTTGCAAGGAAAAAGCAGCACAAATTCTGCTTTGTCACATGATTCCATTGTTCCATAGTCACATGATCCCATTGTTCCATAACTCACAGCACATGTGATTCTGTCTGCAGGGGTCAGGAGATGGATGGAGGGGGTCTATGCATGCATGGGCAGACTATACAGTGCCATGGTACCACTGTGACGCACCCACCTTATCATTTGGGCCAGATCCACAGAATTGCTCATAATCAATTAGTTCTCTAATCGAAGGGTTGTCCCCGCACACCACACATTGCTTGTTTCGTGGCCTCAGGGTGACAATACGGAAGTCACCAGAGTGTGCGTCAAATAGAAGCAACCTTTGACTGTAAGAAGCTGAAACCCAGTTAAGGCTGATGAAGTCACTACTGACAACTGCCCCAGCAATGCCATGCACATACACAGGATACGATTCATTCCTGCAGCCATCTTAAGTACCTCCATTGCTTGAAGAGTGCCAATCCCTCCTGGGACTACAGTACAAAACATGATCCAGTAACGAGTGGATGCATTATGTGTGTGTGTGTGTGTGATGTGTGTATGACGTGTGTGTGTGTGTGTGTGTGTGTGTATGTGTGTGTGATCTGTGTGACTATTGTGGACACATACTACACTGTACCAGCCACACATGCAATGGAACATACCACCAGCCACACATGTAATGGACACATACTACCAACCACACATGTAATGGACGCATACTACCAACCACACATGCAATGGACACATACTACCAGCCACACATGTAATGGACACATACTACCAACCACACATGTAATGGACGCATACTACCAGCCCACACATGCAATGGACACATACTACCAACCACACATGTAATGGACGCATACTACCAACCACACATGCAATGGACACATACTACCAGCCACACATGTAATGGACACTACTACCAACCACACATGTAATGGACACATACTACCAACCACACATGTAATGGACACATACTACCCAACCACACATGTAATGGACACATACTACCAGCCACACATGTAATGGACACATACTACCAACCACACATGTAATGGACACATACTACCAACCACACATGCAATGGACGCATACTACCAGCCACACATGCAATGGACGCATACTACCAGCCACACATGTAATGGACGCATACCACCAGCCACACATGTAATGGACACATACTACCAGCCACACATGTAATGGACACATACTACCAACCACACATGTAATGGACACACTACTACCAACCACACATGCAATGGACGCATACTACCAGCCACACATGTAATGGACGCATACCACCAGCCACACATGTAATGGACACATACTACCAGCCACACATGTAATGGACGCATACTACCAGCCACACATGTAATGGACACATACTACCAGCCACACATGTAATGGACACATACTACCAGCCACACATGTAATGGACACACTACTACCAAACCACACATGCAATGGACACATACTACCAACCACACATGTAATGGACACATACTACCAGCCACACATGCAATGGACACATACTACCAGCCACACATGTATGGACGCATACTACCAGCCACACATGTATGGACACATACTACCAACCACACATGTAATGGACGCATACTACCAGCCACACATGTAATGGACACATACTACCACCACACATGTAATGGACACATACTACCAACCACACATGTATGGACACATACTACCAGCCACACATGTATGGACACATACTACCAGCCACACATGTAATGGACACATACTACCAGCCACACATGTAATGGGACACATACTACCAACCACACATGTAATGGACACATACTACCAGCCACACATGTAATGGACACATACTACCAACCACACATGTAATGGACACATACCACCAGCCACACATGTAATGGACACATACTACCAACCACCCATGTAATGGACACATACTACCAGGCCACACATGTAATGGACGCATACTACCAGCCACACATGTAATGGACACATACTACCAACCACACATGTAATGGACACATACTACCAACCACACATGTAATGGACACATACTACCAACCACACATGTAATGGACACATACTACCAACCACACATGTAATGGAACATACTACCAACCACACATGTAATGGACGCATACTACCAACCACACATGCAATGGACACATACTACCAACCACACATGTAATGGACACATACTACCAGCCACACATGCAAATGGACACATACTACCAGCCACACATGTAATGGACGCATACTACCAGCCCACACATGTAATGGACACATACTACCAACCACACATGTAAATGGACACATACTACCAACACACATGTAATGGACGCATACCACCAGCCCACATGTAATGGACGCATACTACCAGCCACACATGCAATGGACATACTACCCAACCACACATGCAATGGATACCCTACGTGCTAGCTCGGGTGTGTGGTTACCTGGACCAAGGACCCCTCCATCGGAGCAGCTGGTAACGGTCTCTGGTGGGGGCGGGGAGGGGAACAAACATCGGTAGCATGGCCCTCCGCCCCAACAGTACACAGTGAGCTATGAGGGTGTGTGTGGTGATATGGGAGGTAGGAAGGAGGCGACTGTTAAGGGGAGGAGACTAGATGAAACATTCTAAGCAGTGGGAGGAATGTGACCCTTAGCTAAGGGGAGGAGGTAGTGTGATATGAGGTGGGGAGTGACCATTAGCTAAGGGGAGGAGGTAGTGTGATATGAGGTGGGGAGTGACCCTTAGCTAAGGGGAGGAGGTAGTGTGATATGAGGTGGGGAGTGACCCTTAGCTAAGGGGGAGGTAGGTGGGGAGTGACCATTAGCTAAGAGAGGAGGTAGTGTGATATGAGGTGGGGAGTGACCCTTAGCTAAGGGGAGGAGGTAGGTGGGGAGTGACCATTAGCTAAGAGGAGGAGGTAGTGTGATATGAGGTGGGGAGTGACCCTTAGCTAAGGGGAGGAGGTAGTGTGATATGAGGTGGGGAGTGACCCTTAGCTAAGGGGGAGGTAGTGTGATATGAGGTGGGGAGTGACCATTAGCTAAGGGGAGGAGGTAGTGTGATATGAGGTGGGGAGTGACCCTTAGCTAAGGGGAGGAGGTAGTGTGATATGAGGTGGGGAGTGACCCTTAGCTAAGGGGAGGAGGTAGTGTGATATGAGGTGAATAGTGACCATTAGCTATGACGGAGGAGGTAGAGGTGGGGGAGTGACTACCTGTCCCTCAAACCGTAGTGCACTTCCAGATATCAGTGGCTTTTGGAGCAACACACAGGCATCATTCAAGAGGTATCTAGAAAGAGGGGTGTATGGCGTGTGATAAGGAGGGTTGGCATCTAATAGAATGGACACCACCTTGTAGCCACATTGTCTGTAGCATCGACGACTATGTCATATCTGAGAGGTCGGTCAGGGGACACAACTATGGAGACCCTAGAACAAGGTGCACATGGCAGGTGTGTGAGTGTGTGAGGGCGGGGGGGGGGGGGGTACAGCAAGGATACAGCCGCAGCAGTGCCAGTGCATTTTGGCTGTTAAGCAGGATGTGGTGGGTGGAGATTCTGGTTGACGAGTTCATGGCCTTCAGAGCTGCTGCCGCGGATTCGACCTTGGACAGGCCAAGGGTGCGCTCCGTGTGCAAAACCTGCAGGTGGAAAGGCGTGGCTGTTATACACGTGGGAGCGCGTGAGGTCCATTTAAACCTGTCTGTGAAGGTTGCCTAGCTCGACATTGTCATAGTCCACGAGACCTATTTCGCCTAGCAACGAAGAGGTATACACATGTATATAGTAGCATGCTGGAATGCATCACGTGCCCAGAGCGGCACGTGGCGGTTACACCATACCGATTCCGGCTGCTGCGAGGTAGATCGCTACGGGGCACCCCAGTCCGCCTACTCCGACCACTAGGACGGAGGAAGACTGGACTGCAAGTTGACCTGCAATGCGCGAACGTCACCAATATCAACACTGCTTTGTCTAATCAAATCATATTTCACAGACACACACTTCACCTTGTACCCCCCATTCGGGGAGGATCATCTGCCGTCCATAGCGCTCAACGTCTCCCTTGGTTAGGCCTCGGTCGACCATTCAATCAGCTCATTAATAATTTATTCTAATTAAATTCATCTATTATAAATCAAAGAGATAATTAAAACGGTAGGACTGCGAGTCTGGGAACGATACCTATTTAATTAATACGCGATGGACAGTTGCGCAATCCCAATCATTGGTGACCATGTCCATCTTCACGCCGACAAATCAGATCAGGCTGACCAATGTCGCCGTAGTCCGCATGAAGCGGGCAGGCAAGCGGTTCGAGATAGCATGCTATAAGAACAAGGCGGTGTCGTGGAGGAACAAAGTGTGAGCGCTCGCTGTATATCCATTCACTCTGTTTTCGACGTTTCAGACACACTTCTCTCTCGTTCAGCGAAAAGGATATCGAAGAAGTTTTACAGACCCACACGGTCTTTACAAACGTCTCAAAAGGGCAGGTTGCGAAGAAGGAAGACTTGATGGCGGCATTTGGCACTGACGACCAATTGGAAGTGTGCAAGGAGGTAATATAGAGCCGGTCTCGTCCCCATTGTAGCGTCTTCTAAAAATTGCCATTCCCTCTATTTTCCCAAGATCCTTGCAAAGGGGACCTGCAGGTCTCTGAGAAGGAACGTGGTTCACAGCTGGAGTCCATTTTTAGAGAGAAGCCACCATGGTGGCAGACAAGTGTTACAAACCAGAGACTAAGCGACCTTACACGTTGGGCTTATTGAGAGAGCTATGAAGGATGTACCATTTTTCTGTCAATCCACCAACAAAGTACTAAACAGCAGGTGTGAGGGGAGGGAGTGAGTGAAGGTGACAGGGAGTAGGATTTCCCACTCACCTCATCATTGCTGCTTACCCATTCACATAGCCATAAAAGATGGGTTCACTATAGTTGACAAATTTTATACCCAAGTGCTTTGACCGATTTGTCTCGACCTGCTCTGCATTCTACGCAGTTCATCCCTACTTCCATATTCTACCTAGTTTCAGTCCCAATTCCATACCCCACCTGTTCTATTCCAGATCTATACTCCAGCTATTCTGCTCCGGACCCAGATCTTTATGTAATATTTCTTTCCACCTGTGCATGCAGGTTCTGGATGTAATAAGACTGCTGAAGCCTACCATGCAGATAGAGAGGGCAAAGATGAGGCTGAAGCTTGTACTGCCAACCAAGGAAGCGAGGAGGATAAGAGAAAGGATGTTGCCTCTGATTACTGTTGAGCAAGAGGAGTGGAATGTCGACTTGGAAATTGTAAGCTTTTGTAGGTCACCCAGTCGTCTTGTTTGACTCCACTCTCCCCAGGTGTGCCTGATAGATCCTGGTCACTTTCGGGAGATTGACGAATCTGTTCGTGCTGAAACGAAGGGACGGGGTACAGTTGAAATCATTAGCCTAAAGGATGTGGAAGAAGGAGATGAAAAACTTACTTAAGCCGGCGTACATGCAATGTATATGTTTTTTACAATCATATCTATCAGTATCTCACACTGACTGGATTACACCCCGCCCCTGTTTTTGATTGGAATTACGTCAGTGCTGCTACGCGCACGAGGGCGTTCAAAAATAAAAATTTTAAGGTACAAAAATGGCGTCCGAAGCTGCTGCACTTCTTGACGAGCTCATGGGCCAGCAAAGAAACGCACTTCCAGGAGAGAAAGTCAGAGAAACTAGATGGTCGGACCCGGAGGTAACGATGGCTTTTTGCATGCGCTGCTCTGTGCTCGCCTTTGTCACGTGTTTTATCTTCAATGCATTCTAGGTATGCCGACATTTTTTGTGTGGATTTTGTCCTTCGGAACTGTTCACAAACACCAAATCTGACATAGGTACAATCGTTTTTCTGGTGACAGCCATATTTTTTTTTTGTGTTAACTTGGAGCTGCCATTCGTTAGGACCATGTGACAAACTACATGACGAGAGGTTGAAGAATATGTAGGTTGCCATGTCAAACAATGCGTCCATTTTGATAGCGATCATGTGTCTGGGGCGTCTATGTGCGCAGGTACCAAGAGAGCGAACGTTGCGGCAAGCTTGGCTACGAAGACGAGTTCCTGCATTATTTGGAAAAGCTAGTGCGAGATCTGGACAGGAGGATAGAGAGGGGTAGAGAGCGTCTTCAAAAGAGTGTGTCGGCAAAACAAAAGGTATATTCCAGTGTGCGTGCGCACGTGCGTGTGTCTGTGTATGTTTGAACACCTGTGCATGACCACTGAGTGTTCTCGGTGCTCATTTGCTTGTCTCCCTCCTTGAAGGTTCTGCAAGGGGAGACTGGCATTAACAGCGACAAACTGAAGACGCTCAACGATGAGATAAACATGAAAGTGCTGAGGTATGGCAGCTGCTGGGCACTCACGGTCAGTCTACTACCCTGTCATGTTTTCTTTCCATTGGAGGGCAGCTGGACACATTGGGCACACGGGGGCTGGTGGAAGAGGCCCAGCAGTTAATGAAGAGGGTGGAGGATCTGGAGAGGGAGAGGGAGGGAGAGAGAGGATGCATCTTGTCAACATGACGCACAAGGTAGGTGGAGCTGCGGGAAGGGCAGTTGATGTATCCAACACTCGCGTGTAAACACTAAGAGGTTTTTCACAATAGAGTGAAACAAGACAACTACAGTATTTGTATTTTACCCATGTATGTTCGTGTCAGGAGCTCTGTAAGTGTTCTGATGTTTCCATCCTACTTTGGTTACGGGATGTTCAGTTTTTGATGAACCTTTAGTTTCTGGTGTGTAATCAGTTCTTTGTGAACGATGGTGTGCTTCCTCTGCAGAGGCTGGGTGGGTTTGACCTAGACGCCCACGACTTCCATGAGAAGATGGAGCTGTGTGACGTGTGTGGGTCATTTCTGGTCATCGGGGACGTCCAGCTCAGGGTCGACGCCCACCTCCTTGGTAAAACAGCACTTGGGTTTTGCACGCATCAGAGCCACCATTGCAGAACTCAAGGTAAGAGATGTGCATTGTGTGTATGTATGGTGTGTGTGTGTGTATGTGTGTGTGTGTGTGTGTGTGTATGTGTGTGTGTGTGTATGTGTGTGTGTTTTGTGCGTGCAAACCTTCAGAAGGTTACATAGTTCAGGCTGGTTTTCTTCACTTAACCCTTTCATTTCCAACTCAATAACACTCTATGAATGGACCCGTATGTTTTAGCTTAGATCAATTTTTCTTATTAAGTTGGTAAGCCACTTAACTGTTGACCAGCCCAACCTTTGTGTGCACTACAGAACTCAGTCCTGAACCAGAGAGTGCAGTACTGCTCATTGACGCATGCTAACATAAATGCATTGTAAGGTTTGACTGACCTTCACACACAAAAAATCGGTTAGTCAGTCGTCCAGGTTAGTGCTGTGTGTGAAGGGAAGGGGAGGGAGTTGGGGGGGCCACAGGAAATCGTTATGATGTTGTCAGGTGTCAAAACTTTTTCCCAGGATCAACAATTCGGCTCTTCATTTTTGTTACCAAGTTGCGTATGTTTGTGTCGGTCGTCACACCTGTTCTGTCTGGGCCACTACAACTCTGTTGATAGAATACTATCGTGTGCTTGTGTACTGGTTTGTGGTGGTCTTGTATTGTCAAGGGAACATGAAACATGGCGTCTGGGAATGTTGTGTCTTTTATATGTCCAGTCAACATGTGTAGTCTATATTGGAGGCAGGAATGCCCCTCCCCTGTGAGGCTCCGAAGAGATACCCCCCCCAGTACTCAGGTACCCAGCATGGTTTGGTGTCTTAAATGGTTTGGTGTCTTAACATTTGCTTTTCAGTGTGTGTGTGCTAGCGTTATATCTGCTCTGTATGCAGCACCGAGCTGACAGTGGTTAAGAGGGGCGGGGCTTGTTGTTACATTTTCCCAACTGTTACATAATTTTCAGTGCTTTTTGTCTCTGTAGAAGGCCAAGGAGGACAAGATAAAGAGGGAGGCATGGGGAGTTTGAGGATCGTGACGACAGGAGTCGGGATCGCGACAGCAAAGAAGCAGTGGACAAGGGCAGTGGTGAAAAAGAGGTTAAGATGAGCAAGGAGGAGGAGAAGGAGATTGTCATAAGTGGGAAAACCTGGCGTGTCAGTAGGGACAGCAGGAGCAGCAGAAGCAGGTGGGTGGCAGATAAGCCACTGTATAAAGAGAGCCTGGTACGAGAGATGGGTGCACAGATCGTGTGTGTGGTGTGTGTGTGTGTGTGTGTGTGTGTGTGTGTGGTGGTGTGTGTGTGTGTGTGTGTGTGTGTGTGTGTGTGTGGTGCAGTGTGTGCGTACATGTGTGTGTGCGTGCATGTGTGTGTGTGTGGGTGGGTGGGTGGGGTCTGGACAATAGTTTAGTTATTCCTCCTCCAGGTCTCGTGAGCGGGATCATGGCAGGCAGTTGCCCAGAAGTCGTGAGCAGAGACTCAGGTCTCCAGACAAGGAGAGGATTGGACGCTCCAGGAGCAGAGAGAGAGAAGGCAACAACAAACGAAGGTCACGATCCCATTCCAGGGGTAGAGAGCAGCCAGGCAGGAGGTACAGAAGATCAGCAAGTAGGGAAAAAGAGAAGAGAGATGAACGACAGCGTTCTCGATCACGCAGCAGGGAAAGAAGGAAAGAAGAGTATGTGTCTGTCAGGCTATGGGGTTAGGTATTGTGGGGTATGTGCTATGGGGTTAGGTATTGTGTGCACAGGTGAGTGTGTGTCTGTCAGGCTGGGTTATTGTGTGCACAGGTGGGTATGTGTCTGTCAGGCTGGGGTTATTGTGTGCACTGGTGAGTATGTGTCTGTCAGGGTATTGTGTGCACAGGTGGGTATGTGTTATGGGGTTATATTTGTGCACAGGTGGGTAGTGTTATGGGGTTAGGTATTGTGTGCACAGGTGGCAGGTGGGTATGTGTCTGCCAGGCTGGGGTTAGGCATTTTTAATTTGTGCAGACCTAGGGAACGAGCAAAAGATCGTGAAGGAAAGGAAAGGTCAAAAGAAGAGAGATCAAGAGAGGAAAGACCAAGAGAAGAGAGATCGAGGGAGGAGAAACCAAGAGAAGAGAGATCGAGGGAGGAGAAACCAAGAGAAGAGAGGTCAAGGGAAGATAGGCGTGAGGGGAAAGACAAAGTGAGGGAGGAAAGAAGAGACAGGGACAGGAGTGGCAGGCCAAGAGAGCGCGAAGAGAGGGACAAGCCAAAGGACAAGGACAGAGAAGAATCATGATAGGGGGCTTAGGAGGACTTTGTTGGCTGTTGAAATACTTCATTGTATATACGCTGTTTTTTTTTTCTTTTCTTTATTCTTTTTTTTTTTTTTTTTTTTTTCCTTTGGTATATGGCACGAGTTAATAATATCGCAAAATGGCGGCAGTGGATACTCTCTGCGACTTGTGCGGAATATACACGAGTTCTGGTTAGCTGGACGAGTTTGAAGCAATCAAATTGCTTACTACTTATTCCCTTTCAGAGGAGCAGCTTCGGCAGCACCTGGAGGGCAGGCGCCATCTTGCTTTACTGCAAAGTAGAAACCGCGAGACGATCAATATACGTGCGTGGATTCCCATCTGCAGAAACGAAATACTCGGACCTCAAAAGCCTTTTCGAACGGTTTGGTTCGGTTGTGCAGGTGGCTCTGGACGACAAAAAGGTACATCAAAATCAGCTATATCTCGCAGCGCGTGAGATCATATATCGCTTTTCCAGTTCTTTGCCATTGTAGAATTTACGAGCGTCGATG
Organism: Ephydatia muelleri; assembly: GCA_013339895.1. NCBI lineage: Eukaryota > Metazoa > Porifera > Demospongiae > Spongillida > Spongillidae > Ephydatia > Ephydatia muelleri. Next base: position 7,587,313 of record JABACO010000015.1, read on the forward strand.
GAGCCTTACAGGTGCTCCGAAGCCCGGACACACTCACACTACACGGGAAACGGCTGGTCGTAAAGCCGAGAGAGGCCAAGCTCACGTCGACGAAGGCACCCTTAGAGGTTCAAGGAAGCACGTGTTCATCAGAATCCATGGAGACCGTTGCTGCTGAACAGCCTTCGGCGCCATTTTCGAGCAGAGTGGAGCTGCCGCCAGATCTGCTCTCCCAGCTGCAGCAAGCCAGCACAGTAATCCCCCATTTAACGAGCCCCCTCGCGATTGTTTGAAGGAGTGACTTTTTGCAGACCACTGCACAGATGGAGCTGGTGGCTGCGAACTACCAGATGTCAGAAGAAGGCATGAAGGCGCAGTGCGAGGTATGTGCTCACCTGCGGAGGATGTTCCCGCGTTCCCTCGTAATCCTCTTTGGGTCAGTGGTCTCCGGCCACGCCTTTGTCACGTCGGACTGTGACGTCTGCATTCTGACCGACCCCTCCCCCCGGGACATGGAGGACTTTGACCCCACACGCTACTACAATCAGCAGCTGCTGCGCATTTGGCACAGTACTCTGTACTCGGGCCCAGGCCTCCAGGAAGCGGGTGGCACTTGTCTGCCAGCTGCGCCACAGCAGTGGGTCACTCACTTCCAGCAGGGAGCCAAGAGCTCTTCGCCACTGTTTGATGTAATTCTCTCGTGCCTTCAAAGTGACACGCGCTTCACACGTGTGGTCCCCATCCCATTTGCTCGCTGTCCCATTGTGAGATTCTTTTATGACCCCTCCAGTCTACACACTGATGTCTCAATTGATAACAGGCAAGTTTGGAAGACTTTGCTTGGCTTCAGACCAAAGCTCACCCTCCCATCACTGCACCCTCTCAACACACCACCCTCCCTCACTCCACTCTTCCAATGTTTCATTCATCCACCATCACTCACCTACCACCAACCACCCTCCCTCCCATCACTGCAACTACCTCACTCACCCTCCCTGCTATCACTGCAACTACCTCACTCACCTTCCACACTACCTCACACACTACCACACTCACTCACCTCACACTACCTCCACACTACCTCACTCACCTCCACACTACCTCACTCACCTCCACACTACCTCACTCATCTCCACACTACCACACTCCCTCCACACTACCTCACACACTACCTCACTCACCCACACTACCACTCACTCACCTCCACACTACTACCTAACACACTTCACTCATCCTCCACACTACCTCCACACTACCTCACACTACCTCACTCACTCCACACTACTCACTCACCTCCACACTACCTAACACACTACTTCACTCATCCTCCACACTACCTCCACACTACCTCACTCACTCCCCCACACTACG
>JABACO010000015.1:7589662-7645106 GCA_013339895.1 Ephydatia muelleri
CACACATCCCACAACCCTCAAACCTCAAACATCCCACACCCACACCTAACACATCCACTCCCTCAACCCTCCACACATCCCACCATCAACCCTCACACATCCCACCCCTCAACCCTCCACACATCCCACCCCTCAACCCTCCACACATCTCACCCCTCAACACATCCCACTCCCTCACACATCCCACATTGAGTGTACCGTCAGGTGTTGCCTTTGCCTTCCCAACTTCGGTCAGAGCAGAGGCAACTGCTGTGACAAGCTGGCTGGCTTGTGGTATGATGGTAGACACCTTGGCCTCCACTGGCGGCTCAAGGATGGAGAACTCCTCCCCATCCCCATCAATAGCTAGCATGGGGTAGAGGGCGGAGGCACCAGGAGGGGGCGGAGCCTTCAAGTTGCTGGTGATGCCGGGTCTTTGGGAGGAGGAAGGGAAGAAGGGGGGAGGAGGAAGGGAAGAAGGGGGGAGGAGGAAGGGAAGGAGGGGGGAGGAAGGGAAGGAGGGGGGAGGAAGGGAAGGAGGGAGGAGGAAGGGAAGGATGGGGGAGGAGGAAGGGAAGGAGGGAGGAGGAAGGAAGGAGGGGGGAGGAAGGGAAGGAGGGAGGAGGAAGGGAAGGATGGGGGAGGAAGGGAAGGAGGGAGGAGGAAGGGGAGGAGGGAGGAGGAAGGGAAGGAGGGGGGAGGAAGGGAAGGAGGGAGGAGGAAGGGAAGGAGGGAGGAGGAAGGGAAGGAGGGAGGAGGAAGGGAAGGAAGGGAAGGAGGGGGAGGAAGGGAGGGAGGAGTTATGTCACTAACCTGCTATATTTTCCTCGTACTTTGAGAAACAGGTGCAGCGTTTGGGAGAGTCAAGGGGTGGTGGGGGATGGGGTGGTGGTGGAAGGGTTAAGGGGTGGTCTGGTGGAAGGGTTAAGGGGTGGTCAGGTGGAAGGGTTAAGGGGATGGGGTGGTGGAAGGGTTAAGGGGTGGTCAGGTGGAAGGGTTTAAGGGGTGGTCAGGTGGAAGGGTCAAGCCATAAAAGGGGCAGTCCCAATCGCTGCTAGAAATGGTGTTATAAACTAACGCACTGATATGTATGTAGCGATAGCGCTGAGTACATAACAATGGATGTTTACAAAACATATTAAATATCCAACATAGACACACCTCTATTACAATGGGAACTACTCACGCCCACATGGGGGCGTGGTACCTGTGCCCTTTCCTGTACACACAATGACAACAGTTCTCACTTGAGTTTCTCTGCCAAGGCACACAGTCTATCCAACTGTTCTGCCAACGCTTTCAGTATCTTCTCATCGTCGGGGGATATGGGTGGCTTACTGCCATGGCGACAAAATGGGGAAGTCATGTGAGTCACGTGACGACGCCCACCCACCTAGCAACCAGTGTTCCTCCTTCTCTCTCGGAGATATTGTGGCCGTCCAGCTGGTGGAAAAGAAATCATCTTTGTGACTTTGTGTGAGGATGTGTCAAATGGACCATACCCTGGGTCTGGGTGTGTGTGTGTGTGTGTGTGTGTGTGTGTGTGTGTGTGTGCGTGTGTGTGTGTGTGTGTGTGTGTGTATGTGTTGCTTACAATGTACATGTGTACATCCCTGTGTTTATGTGTTTATGTGTACATGTGTGCAGTGATGCTGACCTTTGCCCTCAAGGTGACTAGCTCTTGTGAACTGGATGTCACCTGTTGCTTCATGCGCTCCAGCTCCACACTCAGACTGGCCACATCCTGTCTCAGCTTCTCATTGTCAGTAGTCAATGTCACTATGGCAACTGTATCCCCTGCTAACAGGAAGTGCCAAACGTAAGGTGGGCGTGACACATCTTGTGGTACCGCTTCACCACACCCAACTGCTACACCACACCCACCTATTACGCCACACCCACCTGTTACACCACACCCACCTATTACGCCACACCCACCTGTTACACCACACCCACCTGTTACGCCACACCCACCTGTTACACCACACCCACCTGTTACACCACACCCACCTGTTACGCCACACCCACCTGTTACACCACACCCACCTGTTACACCACCCCCTACTCACCTGGCTTTGAAGCAGGAGCAGTTGGCTTAGGTGACTGTACCTGCATGAGAGAGCCACAGTGCAACACTGACCACAAACCACACATGCCCTCGCAACGAACCGACAGTGAGCGGAAGGCTTGTCTCCTACACTCTTGGACTCCTGCGTCCAACAGTACCTCCATCTGTGAGCACTTGAGGTCCAGCTGCCCAATCCTTGCTAGCAAGCTCCACATCGAGTTGAGGGGAACAAAGGCTTTCCTGCAGAGACGCACACCGGTTACATGTCTCCATGGAAACAGGCCACACACCCACACACTCACACCAGGGCATCTTTAACCGCTTTGGTAGTGTTTTCCACCAGGATCTTGGCACTTCCCAACATGTTCTGACAGGTCTTATACATTTCATCCTTCTGTGATTGGACTTGGCTAACACACACACACCACTACAACAATGACGCACACAAAGGCCCTTACCCTAATGGTTGCTAGCTGCTTGGCCTGGTTCAGGAGAGGTGTGAAGTCGTATTTGGAGATCAATGTGGAGAGTCCTTCGCTGGTAAGGAGGACACTGGAAGCGCTCAGAACCCCATTGGTCTCTGTCAAGAAGCTCTGGATCTGATGGGGATGGGGGTATAAGGGGGTGGGAGGAGCCAAGCCACACCCATCACCTCTTTCTGGCGGGTGTCAAGCTCTTGCAGTACAGACTTGTAGGCTTCAGGAGGCACACCCAGCGCAGTTGTATCAGCTGTCAGCCTGAGGGGATGGGGACTCGTTGAGCGACTGGTCCAGCGGTGTGTGTAACATACCATTTAAAGGCCAGGGTGGCCTGGGCACTCAGCCGAAGAGCCTTGTCTCGCCTATCTCTAAAGTGTGTCACATAACTGCCCAACTGCTGGGTGACAAAGGCACTGTGTGGAAGGAGGGGGGGAGTGGAGGGAGGGAGAGGAAAGGGTGGGGAGGGGAGGAGATGAAAACAGAGGGAATGAGATTGAAATGTGGGGACAGTTCAGGTACAAAGGATTGCTGCTGCCCCTTACTTGAAGTACTCAACACACGCCACTTGGCACTTCTGATGGGTTTGAAGTGTACTAATTTCCTTAAATACGTTCTCAGAATACTTGCGCTGATGATGCATGAAGATCATAGCATGCATGCTGCACTCCAAATGAAGCTCACCTCAGTAATATTAACTGCACACTCCAATGGACCACCAGCAACAAGAAAGGCTGAATGGAAGGGGAGGAGGGGGAGGATGGGGAGGAAATATAGAGAAAGTGAGCGTATTTCTCAATTGTTCCCCTGACTTACAAAGTTGTGTGAACAGTCCATCATCAAGCTCCACCTGTTCTTGAAGCTCCTTGCAATTCAACACATACAGTTTTGGGTGACCCTGTGGACAACAGTTATGTCTAAATAGAGCCCACCAAACAAAGCAGCCCCACCTCCTTTCCTCCGGAAAGGTCAAGCATAGCAGCAAACTGTTCCTGTGTGATGGGTATAAAAGGAGAGAGAACGAAGCGTGCTGTAGTAGAGAAAACTAGAAGCTGTTCTGTTGAGGTCACCAGCTGGTTAGAGATCTCAGCAGCTAGTTGCGCAGACCTGCACATATTGGAGGAAGAATCTGTTGAAGTTAAGTATGTGCATGAAAGTATGTGTGTATTGTCTACATGTGTGTCCATGTGTGTACAGTGTATTGTGTGTGTGTCCATGTGTGTACAGTGTATGGGTGTGTCCATGTGTGTAGTGTGTGTGTCCATGTGTGTACAGTGTGTGTATGTGTCCATGTGTGTACAGTGTAGTGTGTGTGTCCATGTGTGTACAGTGTATGTGTCCATGTGTGTACAGTGTATGTGTCCATGTGTGTACAGTGTATGTGTCCATGTGTGTACAGTGTAGTGTGTGTGTCCATGTGTGTACAGTGTGAGTGTGTGTGTCCATGTGTGTACAGTGTATGTGTCCATGTGTGTACAGTGTAGTGTGTGTGTCCATGTGTGTACAGTGTATGTGTCCATGTGTGTTACAGTGTAGTGTGTGTGTCCATGTGTGTACAGTGTAGTGTGTGTGTCCATGTGTGTACAGTGTATGTGTCCATGTGTGTACAGTGTAGTGTGTGTGTCCATGTGTGTAAGTGTATGTGTCCATGTGTGTACAGTGTAGTGTGTGTGTCCATGTGGGTACAGTGTAGTGTGTGGTCCATGTGTGTACAGGTATGGTGAGGTGTGTCCATGTGTGTACAGTGTAGTGTGTGTGTCCATGTGTGTACAGTGTATGTGTCAATGTGGTACAGTGTAGTGTGTGTCCATGTGTGTACAGTGTAGTGTGTGTCCATGTGTGTACAGTGTATTGTGTGTACAGTGTATTGTGTGTGTCCATGTGTGTCCATGTGTGTACAGTGTAGTGTGTGTGTCCATGTGTGTACAGTGTATTGTGTGTGTGTCCATGTGTGTACATGGGTGTGTGCACAGGTGGTGTTTGGTGGTTGAACTAACGTCATGTTGGAGTCCAGCATGACTTTGAAAGTGGTTCCATGCAGTGTGTTGACCAGCTCAATCTTCGAGGTCATGAGGTCATCAGCAAACTCAAATAACTCTGGAAGGTCATCCTCTCTTGGGCGTCCAGCTTGAGGAGGTTGCGAAGCAGTTTGTTCATCCGCTCCTTGTAGGGTCTGACGAGGTGTGAGGGTGACGACAAGGTGTGAGGGTGATGTGTGAGGGTGATGATGAGGTGCGAGGGTGATAAGGCATGAGGGTGATGTGTGAGGGTGATGATGAGGTGTGAGGGTGATGATAAGGCATGAGGGTGATGTGTGAGGGTGATGATGAGGTGTGAGGGTGATGTGTGAGGGTGATGATGAGGTGTGAGGGTGATGTATGAGGGTGATGATGAGGTGTGAGGGTGATGTATGAGGGTGATGATGAGGTGTGAGGGTGATGTGTGATATGATGGTGATGGCATTGGGTTGAAGAGAGTATTCCGTGTTGAGGTGATGTGAGAGAACACATTGAAATGTTTTGATGACATGTTTTGGTGTTGAGATGACACACATTGAGATGACACATGTTGAGGTGACACATGTTGAGGTGACACATGTTGAGGTGATCACAGTAAGGACTCACGGAGATAGACGTCCATCAACATCAGGAGGCAGCTCCATGACGTAGTTCACTTTGTTTCCTTTCAGCTTCTCAAAGGCTATGGCATCTCCTTTCCCTTTCAGTATGGCTGGAATCTCTTGCAATTGCTGCAAAAGGGATGGATACAATGAGAGTGGTTGTGGGCTATGCGATTAGGTGTTAGTGGAGATTGTAGGTGGAGAGCTGGTGGGTGGAGCTTACAGCATAGAAGCCACACTGCCCAACAATCACTTTGTACAGGAGAGCCCCGATGCTCCAGATGTCAACCTTGTCATCGTAATGCTATAAATAGAGGAGGGCATGGGGAGGAGTCACGACATGCTGGCTCGTAACAAATAGCTGACCTCTCCCGGGTGAAACACACATCTCAGTGCCTCTGGGGCCTGGGGAAGAGGGAGATAGAAAGTGTGCATTACTGATGCTATATGTGCTGAGTGCTCAACCCTCTTTGCTCTTATTAGTGCACACTACAAAAGAGTTTCCATTGTACAGCCATTAGGGAAGTGTTGTTATAATACGGTACCAGCTCTCCTCTAACAGGCTCCAATTAGAATATAGTATGGTACTGTGCCAGCTCTCCTCTATCAGGCTCCAATTAGAATATAGTACGGTACAAAGTACACCTCTGTAAGAGCTATTAAGGTAGGAAGAGCTCCAATTAGAATAGTATGAAGGGTGCTTCATTGAAACAGCATGGTATGGGGTGCTCCTATTATACCATAAACACTGGTGTCCCAGCCAATGATGTCATACCATAAACACTGGTGTCCCAGCCAATGATGTCATACCATAAACATTGGTGTCCCAGCTAATGATGTCATACCATAAACACTGGTGTCCCAGCCCATGATGTCATACCATAAACACTGGTGTCCCAGCCAATGATGTCATACCATAAACACTGGTGTCCCAGCCCATGATGTCATACCATAAACACTGGTGTCCCAGCCCATGATGTCATACCATAAACACTGGTGTCCCAGCTAATGATGTCATACCATAAAAACTGGTGTCCCAGCCAGTGATGTCATGTCAATCGGTTTCATTCCTTCGTCTGTGAAGTACCTTGCAAATCCAAAGTCAGCCAGTTTGATCTGTTGGATGTCAAAGGTTTGTACATGCCTGGCAAGCACAGCTACAAGTGAACAATTAAAAATATTAAATTAGATTAGACAAACTCTATCCGTGCAGCCTACACACACACACACACACACACACACACACACACACACACACACACACACACACACACACACAACACAACACACACACACAATGATGGCATTCTTAATTTTATTTGCACTTTAATCTGCCCCCACATAGGGGCCTAAAGTAATAAACAATAGGGGCTGGGGGTAGCACCTCTGGTGCTGAGGTGCTATTATGATACCGGATCCCTATGGTGCCACACCTCCGTGCCACACCTCCGTGCCACACCCTGCAATGATGAGGTGGTTGAGTGTGGTAAAGCAACAGTTTGTGTGCTCATAATATAGGGCCTCTACCTTGTGTGATGAAAATAAAAGCTCTTCGTCTTTTACGACCCTTCAATGGAGGTCTGTACATGAATGAGTCCAACTGGGTAGATGGACTCATGGTACACCCAGGGACAATCTCCTCCCCCTCCCCCTCCAGTTACTCCCCTCTCCTCCTCCCACATCTTCGTGGCAGGGAGTTCATGAGCGAACTTATCTAACGTTTACGCAACAAACCAATTACCCCATGTTTGCAGAAGACCTGTAACACCATACAATACCATGGCAACCAAGGACAATGACTCACTATCATTTTCCGTGTTTGGGGGTCGAACTTGATGAGGATGTTACCAGGCTTCAAGTCCCTGTGTACTATATTGTAGCTTCTCAAAGCCTTCATGCCTTGGGCTGGGGAGGAGACAGAAAAACCACATTTTAACCAAATGACACACAATGCAGAAACAAAAAGTGGGGCAATAACAACAGGAAACGAAGGTACAATTTATATACAGGAAAGTGGTCATTAATAGGGGGAAGGTGGGCAATAATTAGGCAAATGTTAACAATAACCAGAGGGAAAAGTAATAATGAATGGATGAATGGTGGTGATATGTGAAGCATGGAAGTGCTAAATGGAAGTGCCCTTGGAATCCACAGGCCAGACACACACACACACACACACACACACAACACACACACACACACACACACAACACACACACACAGGGGCACCATCTTTATCCCATCTGGGGCAGTGTCTTCTCTAAACAAAAGGAAGGGCCCTTAGCAAGGAGGAAGCACAATGGGCCAGGTCCAAAGGTCATGTTGTAGACTGGTCACTTGGTATTGAAACTGCAGATGCTATGATACTTGTGTGGAATGGAACAGGAACAAAATAACTGTTTGAGGTCAGACCATTTTAGGTAAAAGTGTGATAATTAGATAGGATGATGTAATACATCCTATCATTGGACAACAACAACAACACAGACCACACAAACAACACACACAGACCACACACCACACACATAAAGTTCATTCTCTTTTGCAGTGCACATAATCTATAATAATCGAATTCTGATGATGTAGATGTGGATGAAGATGGTGATGAGGTGACAAAGGTGGGGATGATGTAGATGTGGATGAAGATGGTGATGAGGTGACAAAGGTGGGGATGATGTAGATGTGGATGAAGATGGTGATGAGGTGACAAAGGTGGGATGATGTAGATGTGGATGAAGATGGTGTGAGGTGACAAAGGTGGGGATAATGTAGATGTGGATGAAGATGGTGATGAGGTGACAAAGGTGGGGATGATGTAGATGTGGATGAAGATGGTGATGATGACGAAGGTGGGGATGATGTCGATGTGGATGAAGCACAGAGATGGCAAAGAGATGGGAGGGTGTGGTCACACTGGGGCTAACACAAACAGAAAAAAATAGGATGTACACTCAGCTCCAGGTGATGCAAGCTGAGCTTAAGAGACACTCCAAACAGCATGCAAAATATTTGCACATCCACAAACAATGCATCACACACACACACACACACAAACTGACACATGCACACACACACATGCACACACACACACCACACACACACACACAACACACCACACACCACACACACACACCACACACATGTACACACCCAACTGAGTGATGAATCTGGTAATATCTTCTTCTTTGAATGGCTGGGTTTTCACCAGTTGGTCCAAATCACACTCGCACAATTCCATCACGAGAACAATGGCTGTCTTTAACTCCTACAGCGGTAACGAGACGATGATATCTCCACGCCCACCCTTGCAATAACTTTGGCCCAGTGCCAACTTACTTCCACGTGATACAAGTGGACGACGTATTCGCAGTTCTTCAAGACTTTGAGAATACGAATTTCTCTCTCCAAGTTTTCTTTCACTTTTGGGTCTTGTTTGAAGAAGTGCTTTTGCACAACCTTCACGGCCACGTCGAGCTTACCATCCTAGGCGACAATGGGGAACACTTAACCCTTCCTACACAGTCGTACTAAGCGTCGGTACCTGTGACCATCCCCGAAAGACCTCCCCAAACGAGCCTTTGCCGATTCGGGACTTCAAGTGCCAGACGTATCCTGTGCAATGTGCGAGATCACCTGGTGCTTGGCGCTTCAGGTCCTCCAAGCGAACGCCCGCCCCACTCATCTGATCCTGTACCTTTAGTTGAAACACCAACTGTACTATATAGCTAGCTCTAACAGTAGGGCATTTCAGCGGGAAAGTTGGTGACGCAGCTCTTTGATGCTAATTACAATGATGTCATCACACATTATATACCCAAATTACAAATCAGTTAGTTATACAATCGAATCAATAATATGGATACCGTATATGTGTTACGCTCAAATTATTACCTTACCGCGCCCTAAATGACGAAATTTATAGGCGGGGAGGGGGAAGGGCCTAACTAATATGGATATTCTATTTTTAGCGAATTTAACTACATCAGCGTCGCACAGTACGCCGAGGTGCTCATGCAGGCCTATCACCTTCGACCATTCTATTGTGTTTTTGTGCATACTTTAAATTAGCTATTTTTATTCGCTGCAATTAGATCTTCGGTTTTCTGATTTGATTCAATGTTTACGTTTAGTTCCTTCATCTTTTCAAAAGATGACAAAGAGACTTATGGTTGTAGAAGACCTATATAAATTTTATAGTGATTACCTACCTGCCTTCTCCACAAACATTTGATCAAAAGATTGCCCTTTGGAAAACCATGTGGAATAACTCCACAATCAAACCTAATAGCAGACAGAAATTCATCCCCTACCATCTTCCCACATATTACAACAATGATTAAGCTATTGCTATTGACCTCTGTAACATCAAGTGGAGTGGAAAGAGCTAATTCCTCTTTGGGATTTAAATGTCTATCGCAGCACTACATGGGAGAAGACAGATTGAATGTGTTAATATTACTGTACATGATATTTAACTCAATAGCAATGCTTTTTATCATCAACAGCTATAGCCAAAAATACCCTCAAATGATGCTTTTAATTCTTTGAACGCCAAGTGCATATATACATGCTCACAAAACGAGAATCTGCCTCACCATTCATGCATTGCTGTGTGTTATATTGTTAATCAAAATCACTTTTGAATATGCATGCAAGTGCAATGCTGACATGTATGTCAAATGTTTGGAAATATGTGGTCCTGGTGTAAGCACACTGTGTGCTCATTATAACCCACTGGCACCATTTGTTGCAACAACCCATAATACGAACTTGCAAAGGGGGGGGTGGGGGGGTGGTGGTGTGTGTGAAAAAACATGATATACTACACTGATCTGGGCTACGCATTCTTGTTCTTGGAGTATTGAAGTGATGCATTAGTGAAGTGAAGTGAGGTCATCTGAATAATGGTTCTTTAGCCAGCGTGAGAGAGACATAATTACTTTGTACATGGACTTATAAGGTTTACACGTGCATCAGCTATGCATGTATCATAGAGCTGTGTCTGATCAACACATTTTTGCTCGCAATAACTACGAATGGTGCAACAGTTGTGTGTGATCAACACATTTTTGCTCGCAATACCTAAATCATGCACGAATGGTGCAACGGTTGTGTGCATGCATATACGCACTTGGCGTTCAAAGAGTTAATTGACCCTGTTTCTGAAGACATGCATTTGCAATTGTATGAAACATAAGCTGTACTGATTGAATGAATGCATGTTTTTATAATTTCCAAAGTACAAAAAATTAAAAAAAAAAACCTAGTGGCTGGGCAGGAGTTTCGCCTCAGGCCCCCACTGGAGGGGGGGGGGGGAGGGGGCTTACAGTGCTTCCCCAGATTCCCTTGCTGGTTTGGATGCTCCCCCCATATGCCCCCCCTCCTAACCTAAAATCCTGTATCAGCCCTTGAATATGCACCTTCCAATGCGCAGATTCTTAATATTGTGTTAGGAAAATAGGTTTCTTGACCCTGGTAAACTTAACCTTCTCCCCAATCAGTCTTACCGGAGAATTGAACAATAACAAGTGCACGCACACCATGAGGCTATAAATGTAGGAACTAGGTTATGTGCTTGGCGTGGGCGTGGGTTCGATATGTGTCTCTGTGAGCATGCATGTGAGAATGGGGTGTACACTTGTCAGTTACGTTCACTTCCCTTTCCATGTACCGTCCTGTTTAACTAATGAATGCCAGGCGCACTATATGACCTTCCAGATACATGCAAGATGAATTGAACACTATGGAAAGAAGGAGGGAGAAATTGTATTAGAACATATTCATTTCTCAAACATGAGGGATGCTGTGCTCAGGGTGCTTTAATCCAAGGCAGGTGGTCTAAGATCAACATTTCCTCCGCACAAGACCACTCCCACTCTCTTCACTTCAGGACCCACCAGGGCTCTGAACTGGTTGCTAAGGACAGCGGCCACACTGCAGGCTGCCCCTGGCTCTATCACCAGCTTCATGCGCTCCCACACCAGCCTCATGGCTGTCACCATCTCCTCTTCACTCACTGTGACCACACCCTCCAGGTGGCTCTTCAGGACGGGCCACGTGTTCTTTGAAATACTCATTCTATTTAAAGAAAACAGTATAGTAACTATGGCAACCTTTCAATAGAGACATGCCTTAGTGAGTCAGCAATGGTGACAGGTGGAGAAGCATTGGGATAATCCTTCCAGCAGCCAACGAACGAGCACAGTCATCTGCATTTTTAGGTTCTGAGCCAATGAGACGGATGGAGGGTTTGAGGGCCTAGGATGTTGGATGAAGGGATGGGGAGGAGATGAAGGGGGAGATATGGAAGGGATGGGGAGGAGATGAAGGGGAAGGATATGGAAGGGATGGGGAGGAGATGAAGGGGGAGATATGGAAGGGATGGGAGGAGATGAAGGGGGAGATATGGAAGGGATGGGTGAGGAGATGAAGGGGAAGGATATGGAAGGGATGGGGAGGAGATGAAGGGGAGATATGGAAGGGATGGGAGGATGGAGGGAAGGATATAGAAGAAATGGGGAGGAGATGAGACGAAGAGGGAAGGAGGAGGTGAAAAGGTTACCCACTAATAACATGCTGTACCCCTTGAGCATGTCAAAAGCTCACCACTGACCTTAGCTGCTATGCAGATACCGGCTGCAAGACCTCCAATGCTCACTGAGCACACCATGGCATCAAGATCAGGGACCTGGTTAGCAGAGCCCTGTAAAAGCTAGCACTGTTGCAACCATGTGGTGGATCACCTGCTCCAAGAACTCCATGGCAACCGTGCCCTGCCCAGCAATGACATCATCATGCTCTGCAGAAGAGACAAGTATGGCATGGGGACCTAGACGAGACAAGATCTGTTGAGCTGTGTCCTTCCTAGCCTGGTAGAAGGGAAGTATATCGTAATTTCCAATCGAGACCATTTTTAGGGTGAGGAAAGTTTCAATTCAGATATCTTATTATTCGAAAGTATTAAAAATGAAATATTTTCTGATAATCGGGCTCATACAAAAATATTTGAACATTGAAATTTTCTCATATTATGTTGCAGAGGAGAATGCAAAGTAGAATGAAAACTAGTGGCCATTGTGTGTTGTCATAATGCAGTGTTGTCCCTAGTTTGGTGTGTTGTCCATAATGCAAGTGGTGTCCCTAGTTTGTTGTGCTTGTCAATAATGCATGTTGTCCCTAGTTTGTGTGTTTGTCATAATGCAAGTGTTGTCCCTAGTTTGTGTGTTGTCATAATGCCAAGTGTTGTCCTAGTTTGTGTGTTTCATAATGGCCAGTGTGGTCCCTAGTTTGTGTGTTGGTCATATGCAGATGTTCACAAATCATGCAACAGCGATCAAGTTTCACATTGTTATTCATCAACAAAAGGTGGGCAACACTTAATGTTCTAACTTATTCATACACACACACAACACACACAGCACACACACACACAACCTACTGTTACGATATTAATTTACATTTGAATGAACAACGGCGAAGAAGATTAGGCCCCCCCCCCCCCCCCCCCCCCCCCCGTTTACCTGCTCCGTGCTCTGGCACAGCGTCACCAAACCACCATAATCTTTCACGGCCTGCAACCTTCACGGCCGAGCAGTTGTCGGGCATCACGATGTGAGCCTCTACTCCACACAGGTGAGCGGCCAGCGCCAGCGCCTGGGCGTGGTTACCGCTGGCTGTGCGTAACGACGGGCCGGCTTCCCGCCACCCCGTCACCACAGGTCTCGCACAACCTCTTCACAGCGTTCGTAGCGCCGCGCATCTGTGTGCGGGAGGGACAGGGGCATGCTTCGAGCGTGCAAAACCGTATACCACAGTGCAAACCTTAAAGGAACCGGTCTTCTGAAAGTTCTCGCATTTGAAGTGAAGCTGTAGACCCACGATTGAGTCCAGGTAGGAACAGCGCATCACAGGGGTGTGGTGTATGTACCCTTTAATCCTCTCTCTCGCTGCGGTAATGTCTGCCAAGGACACTTGCGTCCCGACATCCATATCGTTCTCGTGTGACGTCATATGTCACACACAAATGAATAATTGCGCCGTTTGTGAAATCAGATTTCAGATTAGCCTAGTTCCTTCCCTTCAAAAACAAAGAGAAGAAAAAAACAAACAAACAACAACAAAAAAAACGATGGCACCCACCCCTACCTGGCAAAGGCGCAGAAAGGCAACAACTGTCTGTTCTCTATTTTCCCGTCGGCGAATTCCCATTGAGTGACACACAAAGCCAATGAAAACCAGCTGAAACAGATGTTGTTCCTGTTGACGTACCAACCCCTGCATACAGCTCGTTGACTGTCGGTACTAGTAGTTCAATGACGGAACCCATGCACACGTCCAATAATGGAATTAGTTGTAATTCTTTTTATACTATATAAAGCCCAACAGTTATAGTGAGGTTTGAAAGACGCTACCCACGATTTCAAGAAGAGGAGCAAGTTTTCGTACTAAACCTTTTAAGAAATTATAATGATAATCTATAAAATTCGCGTGTGTTTAGATTACTATTGAAGCCTTTTAAAAAAATTAAATTTTGTCAGGCGTCTTTTTGTTGTTGTAGTAATGGAATTAAATGAACACAGATAATGAACGAATTGATAGCAAAAGAAATTTGAAAATGGGACCTATATTGAATATTTGTCATTCATTGTATTGGGGAAAAAGAAATCAACTTGAGTGAACATAAAATTATTTTTTGCAAACACAATGCAAATACGTTTACATACATGTTGATCCTAAAAGGAACCGTCTTTGCGACGTTGGTAAGGAGAGAGGGAGAGAATTTGCACCTATAATAGCGGTCAGTGTAAGTAAAATTATCAATATTTTACTGTTCCATACATGACAGGCAAAAAAGTGATGATAATCAAACTGACACTGGTCATTGGGTGAAGGTGATGGTGTGTGAGATGTGAGAGGGGGTAATGTGCTCAGGGTGCTTTAATCCAAGGCAGGTGGTCTAAGATCAACATTTCCTCCGCACAAGACCACTCCCACTCTCTTCACTTCAGGACCCACCAGGGCTCTGAACTGGTTGCTAAGGACAGCGGCCACACTGCAGGCTGCCCCTGGCTCTATCACCAGCTTCATGCGCTCCCACACCAGCCTCATGGCTGTCACCATCTCCTCCTCACTCACTGTGACCACACCCTCCAGGTGGCTCTTCAGGACGGGCCAAGGAATGTCGTAGACACTCACTCTGTTTAGGATGGAGCGGTTAGTAGAGCGGTTAGTAGAGCGGTTAGTAGAGCGGTTAGTAGAGCACTAAGCCAGATACACTGCCTTACGCGAGTGAGTCAGCAATGGTGACAGGTGGAGAAGCATTTGGGATAATCCTTCCAGCAGCCAACGAACGAGCACAGTCATCTGCATTTTTAGGTTCTGAGCCAATGAGACGGATGGAGGGTTTGAGGGCCTGGGAACCAGATGCAAGACACGCATGGTTTTGCATCTGGCACTGGCAGAGGACATTTTCACCCACCTTTGCAGCAATGCAAATACCAGCCATCATGCCCCCACCAGCAATCGACCCTACTATTGCATCCAGTTGTGGCACCTGAAAGTGGTAACAGGAAAGGGGGCCAAATGCTATGCAACTGCACTCAACATACTTGCTCTAAGAACTCTACAGCCAGAGTACCCTGCCCAGCAATGATGTCTATATGGTTTGAGGACGGGATTAGAACTGCATTTGGCTCAAGACGCTGCATGATTTGTGTAGCGGCTTCCTTCCTTGCCTTGAGAGAGAGAGAGAGAGAGAGAGAGAGAGAGAGAGGGAGGGAGGGAGGTAGGGAGGGAGGGAGGGAGGGAGGGAGGGAGGGAGGAGGGAGGGAGGGAGGGAGAGAGGGAGAGAGGGAGAGAGGGAGAGAGAGAGAGAGAGAGAGAGAGAGAGGAGGGAGAGAGAGAGGGAGAGAGAGGGAGAGAGAGGGAGAGAGAGAGAGAGAGAGAGAGGTGAGTGATTTTAAAGGCTCTGCTACCACACCTTCTCGGTAGGGTCGCACAGGGTAATATGGCCGCCGTATGCCCGGACAGCATCCTGCTTCACGGCAGGTGAAGTGTGTGGCATCACGATGTGTGCTGTCAGTCCACACCACCTGGCGGCCTGGGCCAGTGCCTGGGCATGGTTACCGCTGCTGTGGGTCACGACAGCTGGCCTCCTCTCCTCCCTTGCCCACTTCTGGCACACCAGCTTCAACGCATTGAGTGCCCCGCGTATCTGAGGCAGTGGTGAAGGAGGGAAATCATCTTGAAAACGAAAGTGGTGTGCAGTTGTAATGGTAGTAAGTGTGGAAGTGGATAATTACCTTGTGCCAAATGCAATGATCATATGATTTAGAGAAATGTTTCCTTGTCCTTGTACATATGCAACTAGAGTTACATAACTATTTATTACTGTTATTTTATCCACAGCTATTACATAGGCAAATTACCTAGTGCAAATTGTTTAAACCCTTCAGGAATTTCCATTAAACTATCAACTTATAAGACAGCCCTTGTATGTCTCACAGTGCGCGCTAATTTGTTGTACTAATTCATGACGTGTTTCAATGGCGCAAATAAAATTAATCGACTCACCAAGTACCATATACCTAACATCGCGCCCGTAGATTGACCAAGTATCGTGTTCAAACCTTGAATGAGCCAGTTTTCTGGAAGTTTTCGCATTTGAATTGGAGCTGTAAGTTAGAGATCGAATCCAGATTGGAACATCTCATGACAGGAGTGTTGTGAACATGCCCTCTGATTCTAGCGCCCGCAGCTTTTACGTCTGCCAGAGCAATCCTACTGCAACACATAATTGCTTGCACATAGAACGTATAATTCGGCAGCGCATGTATTTTACGGTACAAAAACATCTCAGCATAAAATTATCTACAAACGAAATACTTTTTTTTTAATATTACTTTTTCCCCCGCGACATTTCACAAATAACAGATACTATACAGCACGAAGAACATACACTCTCCATACAACAAACACAGTGTATAAAGCTCGTATGTGTACATGTGAAATTTGTTTTAAATAGTGTTCGGGCTATGTAGACGAATATATCTACTAAAACATGATGTAATAATGGTGACAATGCATGAGCTGACCACGGCACACTAGACAAAGTACAAAAATTATTCACGATCCATTCCAAATGGAAAGCCTCCAAAATAGCAGAACACAGTTGACCATTGATCCTATGAACACACACACACAAGTGGACACACTAGCGACATTCCCATATCTTCACTAATTGGTCTACACTTCCGGTCGCAACGTAGGGCGCTGATTTGTGGAAGTCTGGGGAGGACACAGCCAGTGGATGAGAGAACATTTTATGAAACAACTCACAAAATAGGTGTTCTTTGCACCATTCCCACATACCTAATGTTGTAACAAAGTGTGTATGTGCTTCCAATGTTTTTTCACAGCGCTGGTTCTTGTAGTCCCAAACTCGCAATGTCTTGTCATCTGAGCAACTAAGGATCTTTTTGCCACCACCAGGGTGGAATAGAACTGCTCGTACCCAGTTGTCATGGCCAACCTTTTAAGGCAAAACAACACTGTATTACATGTGCCATTAACAATGGAATAAGGGATAGGGGGTGTGTGTGTGTGTGTGTGTGTGTGTGTGTGTGTATGTATGCATGTATGTATGTGTGTGTGTATGTATGCATGTATGTGTATGTATGTATGTGTGTGTGTATGTGTGTGGAGAGGGGACTAGTGGCACTTATATGCTTACCAACGTCAGGAGGCATGCACCACTTAGGGCATCCCATAATTTGATGGTCTTATCACGCGAGCCAGAAATTATAAATGGGCCTGGTTGCCCACCTGCCTTCTTCTGCAAAGAGATGAGAACACAGGTACTGATTGAAGAACCTCCAACTATACCCCATAGCAACTTGTTTAGAGTTAGGATCCCACCAGCTGTCTGTTTAGAGTAACACCCAAGGACACACAACTGGATGACGTTCAAAATTACACAACAGGCAAAAGGAATGAGGCAGTGACATCACTAAGAGCTCCTTCAATGATGCACATATATCACAAATGCGCAGACATTTTACTGCATACAAGGCAAACTAGTACCACACGACTTATTACAATGGTGCAGCCATTATTCACCAATGAACACTCAAGTGGCATTTAGGAATCTACCTCCCTCCTCCATCTCTCCCCTCCTCCCTCCTCCATCTCTCCCCTCCTCCCTCCTCCATCTCTCCCTCCCTCCCTCCCTCCATCTCTCCCCCCTCCTCCCTCCTCATCTCTCCCCATCTCTCCCTCCTCCATCCTCCTCTCCCCTCCTTCCCTCCTCCATCTCTCTCTCCCTCTCCCTCCTCCAGCTCTCCCCTCCTCCCTCCTCCTCTCTCCCCTCCTCCCTCCCTCCATCGCTGCCTTCCCTCCTCCCAGCCTCCAGTCTCTCCCTGCCATCCTCCCCTTCCTCCCTTCCCATCTCGTCCCATCTCTCCCTCTCCCCTCTCTCCCTCCATAGACAAAACATGCAATTTATACTCTGAGAAATAATGAAACTAGGTTTTGGAAATGTACAAAATGGCACAAACCTCCAATCCCACTGCCTCCGCAACGTGAGGGAGTGCTGTATCTGGTGCCCAGGCCACACACTCCACCACATGTTCGTGTCCTCTTAGTTCAGACTTGCACTCCTTTGTGGACGCCACCCACACTCGTATTGTCTACAGGGATGACAAAACACAAGCTAAATCTCTCTCCTTCCCCATTGAAGATAGTGATGACACAACAAAGCAACATCTATATACCGTCAAAACAAATGGTTTGCTTTTCAATATGTTAAATTATTATTTTTTAAAATATTCTACACAGCAATCCTTGCGCATTAGAATTGGACTAGCTGTCATGGAGTTGTAAGGCACAGAATTTTTAATTAGCCATACACTTCAATGTAAGCGTTACGTTTCCATTGCTTGTATAATATGTGTTAGGTTCCTTTTCGCGGAAACAATCCCAAATAATATTTTTATATGGCAGAAAAACATTTAGGTTGATCAAATCAGACTACAGGTATCTAAATACATGCAACTAAAAGAATAGCAGTTGAAAATACTAAATACTTACAATTCATACACCCACCCACAACCCTGACTGCCACGAATGCAATACCATTAATACATGCAATTGAAATATCTACTATACTCACAGCCAAAGTATATCAATCCACCCCTAAAGTTGCAGGCTATCCACCTCTAAGGTTGCAGGCTATCCACCCCTAAGGTTGCAGGCTATCCACCCCTAAAGTTGCAGGCTATCCACCCCTAAGGTTGCAGGCTATCCACCCCTAAGGTTGCAGGCTATCCACCCCTAAGGTTGCAGGCTATCCACCCCTAAGGTTGCAGGCTACCCACCCCTAAGGTTGCAGGCTATCCACCCCTAAGGTTGCAGGCTATCCACCCCTAAAGTTGCAGGCTATCCACCCCTAAGGTTGCAGGCTATCCATTGCAGGCTATCTACCTCTAAGGTTGCAGGCTATCCCTGCATTGACAGCTTATGCAAACAGCACAGAATCCTAATGCTTCCCAAGACAGGAAAAAAAAAAGTTCATCAACTTACTTGATCATTGGAGCAGCTGGCTAATAGAAGACCTATATGGCCATACATGAGCACATGTGCAGCAAGTGTCAAGGGTTAGGAAAAACAACAACTAGAGAAACTGTACCATCTGGGCTGACTGTCACAACTCGTACCCAGTCTCTGTGTCCAGTATACGTTTTCACACAATACCTGCAACACACAACGTGAAGGGCAAACAGTGATGGATACAGACCTTGACGATACAGGAGTGATATTGCAGCTCATCTTAATGCTCATGCACCTGCCCCAGGTCAGCAACCACTGCCCCAACACGCTTGTATCCCATATACAGCTGTAGGGCCCTAATTTGTACCACATGCCTCTAGGATGCCCAACCACACACACTGCATACCCGATATATACCTAAATATTCCAGATGCCTGAACTGTTCTAGTTACTAAAATGGAAACTACAATTGCTTAAATTTCAGTGATGTTTTCCTGTTCGCCAGGCATAGCACAATTACTCAACAGCAGTGGCTCAAGGGTCATACACACCACAGATGATTTGGAGGCTGCTTAAAATAGCCACCCAAAAAGTGAGGTACACCCATCAGCAGCCGAGTGCAACCAGGTCCCTAGCATGCCAACATGCAGGCACCACATCCATACAAAAGACCAGCTCTTTTACACCCCTTACCATTACATTTGATGTGTATATCTGCAGGTTACACTCAACGCCCCCCCCCCCCCCCCGAACATATACACATACAGAACATAATTAATGCTAAACAAATATTGTACGCTCACTCACTACACATTGAGGTTAAGAGACAGAAATCAGTGCCCTCTTCATGATACTCAAGTAAATTTTAATATTTGCGCACAAAATATTTAGTTGAGGATGAGATCATGAAATTGACTCAAGAACCAAATACATATATCATACCAGAACCCTAACATCAGACTACCAGGTAACACATATATCCATGTGTAAGTGGTGCCAGAACCCTAACATCAGACTACCAGGAAACACATATATCCATGTGTAAGTGGTGCCAGAACCCTAACATCAGACTACCAGGTAACATACAGAGAATTCTAAGTCCTCTATGCCTTGGACCAAAAGACACTAGAAAGTATTTTGTGAAGTATGTGAGGTATCTCCATCCTGCGGCTCTCCAGAGGATTAGAGCTAGTGGTATGCTCTGTAGCTGCATTCTGTGCAAGAGCATACAGACATCATTGGTTGGCAACACACAGCTGAAAAAATATAAGGTTTGATGCTATAAATCAGATGCACACATATCCTCATTTGTGCAAAAGATTAAGACATCCTGTTAATTTGCAGCAAAACATTCCTCCCCAAAGGCAATACTACCACCAGTACGCTATCTCAAGCAGGTAGGACTTCACAAGTCATTTCAAAATGACTTCCCTAAGGTATACAATACATCTCCACATTACAGCACCTTCCTATACAGCTGTCACCCCTAAGAAACTATACTACCCTCCTATCACCCCTTCCCTGCACTACACTCAAGCAATCTGTACTGCCTTGCACATCATTCTCAACCACACCACTCCATTACAGTGAGAGATTCGCACAAACACTTCTCTTTACTCCAGAGCGGATCCCTCATAAGGGTGCCTGCAAAAAAGCATGCCCATTCAACCGTACACAGCTTGCTGGCCTGCCACCGGAATAGTTTGTCTCTACAAATGGTCACTCAATCCTAATCCTTATTGTGCTTTAAATGTAACTCAGTTGTGCATAGAAGGATGTGGTATTTTACGACACAACTGAGCTATACGTGCTACACGAGACAATTTCTTGAATTCCAAAAAGTCATGTACTGCATGCATATGTGGGTGGGTCATGATGCCCTACTGGGCATGTAAGAAGACAGAACTGGTTACTGCCCTTCCCCTAAGTGAAGCAACACACTGTTCCTAAACAGAGACAATCCAAAAGGGCCCACAATCCCTTGCGTGCTGTGTGCATACATACCCAGTTGCGACCTCCCACATCTTGATGGTCTTGTCCCTCGAACTTGAGAGCAGGAAGTCACCAGAAGGCATGAAGCACACCGAGGAGACATTGTGGTCATGGCCTTGAAGCGTTCTGATGCACTCATAGCTCTGGGTGAAGTCCCACAAACGTATTGACATGTCGGACGAACAGGAGGCTACAAAGAAGTGGAAGGAGCAATCAGTAAAGGTTTGTTCACCTCTCGTGTGCCAAAACCCCCAATTCTCCCCATGTAGCACTCTCCCCACACAAGCCAACGCACAGCACTGTCCATAAACAACCCAATGCCCTCCTTACCTAGGATTTTTCCTGTATGCTCAAAAGCTGCATCTTGGACACAATCCGTGTGTCCTTTCAGAGTTCTCTCAAAATCTCCGGTTTCATAGTCCCACACTTTCATAGTCGCATCCTCTGAGCAAGAAACAATAACACTGGAGAAAGAAATGTTACACTTCTTAACGCAAGAAGCTCAAATGAATGCAAATACACACCCACACACTCACCCATACACACATACACACACAAACAGTATGGCCAAACCTGTACACCGGATGGAACAGTACTTTAGTAACAGTATTCCTGTGACCCTTCAGCTCATAGCTGGTACAATAATATGTAAAGGAGGAAACAGTGATAGTCTGCAACATAGCAAGACGTATTTACCGTTCTGGAGGTCTTGGGATCCAGTCAGTAGCTGATCTGGTCTTTCTGGTTGCCCCTGCGAAGACAGACACTCAATAGCACACGAAATGAAAGAACAGACAACTCTCTCTCTGACTGACACAACTTTGTACAACCACTAAAACCACTCAGTTCACTCCTTTCAACCCCTTCACACATCTGCCTTATTCCATAGACCTCCTTCCCTTTCACCATCCCTTCCCTCTTCCTCACACACCTCCTTCAACCACTTCCATAGACCTCCTTCCCTTTCACCACCCCTTCCCTCTTCCTCACACACCTCCTTCAACCCCTTCACACATCTGCCTTATTCCATAGACCTCCTTCCCTTTCACCACCCCTTCCCTCTTCCTCACACACCTCCTTCAACCACTTCTTTCTGCACCTCTGTCAGCTTGGCTTCCAGATCCATCACCTGGACACATGCCATGTTACGCCAGGTCTGGTCAATACAATATGCTCACCTTCTTTTGTAACCTGATTACAGAAGTCCATTTCTTCTCCAGTAGGCCACTGTACTTTGATGGATTTTCATCCTCTTTCTGTATAATAACATTTAAGTGTTGGAAATCCTTCCACCAATGGTTATGTTATGAGCAGACTAACCACTTCTGCTTCCTTCTTGAATGCTTCCAGAGCCTCACTAAACCCTTGTGTCAGTAAGTAGTCAGCTATAGCATAATTCCTACAAAAAGGATTTGCTTTGCTTAAATAGAGGACATTGGGTCAAATAATGATAATCTGACACAACAGATCTAAGATCTCTCAGAGGTGACACTAATTAAAAGATGGGTGTGACTTAAGATTAATATATGGGTGAAGTGGCTAAACTGTAATGAACAGGGGCAGAGGGGTCAGAAGTCCAACATTGATGGGAAGCCATTAGGAGGAGGAAGAGAAAGTGTGACCTCAACATTAATGGGGGCAGGTGTTCTGCATTCAGTGTGGTGTCCAACGTTAGTCATTTGCATGGCGAGGGAAGTGGCTATGTGTACACTGCACATAGTATCACTACTACTTTATCACCGAAGAAGGTTTGCTATGACGGCACAAAAACGTACACTGTTTATTTGGTGGATGCGCTGAGAGCACTCTCTCCCTCCCCCTCATCTCAACACTCCCACAACCAATCTCTCAGTCCCTCTCTCTCTCTTCCATATCCCCAACACTCCCACAACCAATCTCTCAGTCCCTCTCTCCCTCTCTCTCTCTCTTCCATATCCCCAACACTCCCACAACCAATCTCATTAACAGGCTACAAATCAGTTGCCCCTCGATGATGTCCAAGTGCGATGCCATAATGGCTCGAGGTCTGCATAGAGGATATGGGTGTGGTTACTGCATAGAGGATATGGGTGTGGTTACTGCATAGAGGATATGGGTGTGGTTACTGCTGCACTGAATTACTTCATTGGTCATAGATGAAGAGTGGGTGGTGAGGAGTGAACGCAGAAGTCTTGGTACGAACTGTCTCCACCAATGAGAATCTCTCTACTGTGACAGATAGGGTTCAACATCTGCAAGCAAATTATGACAGCTAGTTCATACTTGTGATGAAGCTGTCCAATGCAATGAGAGGGTATGCAAGTAATGGAGTGGGTTCACTCTGGTTTGTGATGGAGTGGGTCCAATCTGGTCCTGTAATGGAGTGGGTCCAATCTGGTCCTGTAATGGAGTGGGTCCAATCTGGTCCTGTAATGGTATGGGTCCAATCTGGTCCTGTAATGGAGTGGGTCCAATCTGGTGATGGAGTGGGTCCAATCTGGTGATGGAGTGGGTCCAATCTGGTGATGGAGTGGGTCCAATCTGGTCCTGTAATGGAATGGGTCCAATCTGGTCCTGTAATGGAATGGGTCCAATCTGGTCCTGTAATGGAGTGGGTCCAATCTGGTGATGGAGTGGGTCCAATCTGGTCCTGTAATGGAATGGGTCCAATCTGGTCCTGTAATGGAGTGGGTCCAATCTGGTCCTGTAACGGAGTGGGTCCAATCTGGTGATGGAGTGGGTCCAATCTGGTGATGGAGTGGTCCAATCTGGTGATGGAGTGGGTCCAATCTGGTGATGGAGTGGTCCAATCTGGTGATGGAGTGGGTCCAATCTGGTGATGGAGTGGGTCCAATCTGGTGATGGAGTGGGTCCAATCTGGTGATGGAGTGGGTTCAATCTGGCCTGTGATGGAGTGGTTCCAATCTGGTCCTGTAATGAAGTGGGTCCAATCTGGTCCTGTGAGAATGGTTCCAATCTGGTCTGTGATGGAGTGGGTCCTGTCTGGTCCTGTGATAGAGTGGTTCCAATCTGGTCCTGGTTCCTGTGATGGGGTGGTTCCGATCTGGTCCTGTGATGGAGTGGGTCCAATCTGGTCCTGGTTCCTGTGATGGAGTGGGTCCAATCTGGTCCTGTGATGGAGTGGTTCCAATCTGGTTCTGTGATGGAGTGGGTCCAATCTGGTCCTGTGATGGAGTGGTTCCAATCTGGTTCTGTGATGGAGTGGGTCCAATTGAGATGGAAGATGGAGATATCACTCTGACCGTGCCGTGTTGAGTGAAGTACAGTGAATGCCTCACACCATTCCGGCACCATTCCGGTATGGTTACATCGCCTCGTGTCTTGGAAACATTAAATGCACTGAAGTGGCTACATCAGCTGACCCTATCACCAATTGGGTTCACGGCATATTCCATTACAGAGACCCTCCCCTACTCTCCATCTTCCCCCCTTCTACGTCCTGTGAACCACTACTGTGTAGGCAACTCAGGACATAAGCCAAGTGCACACACCATGTAACCATTCCATAAGTAAGAAAGAGGGTCCACAAAGCCACACATCCAGCACCTATAACATACGCCCCTCTTCACGAATGACCTCGCTAAGAGGTCGGTGGCGCCAACGTAGAAGGCACAAAACATCCCAGGTCATTATTCATATCGCACCAACTGTCGCTGTATGCAGCACACACACAAGCTGGCTGGCTAGCACTTCACTTACAGCGCACACACACACACACACACACACACACACACACAAGCTGGCTGGCTGGCTAGCACTTCACTTACAGCTCTTCGCGTTGCTTGCCGGAGAGTACCATGTTACACCTGCTTTTCTCAGACTGCAGAAAGTGAGAATAGAAACCACTGAAGTATTGGTACCCATTCCCAAGATTGCGTATAGACATAGGTACTTAATATACAGTCTTAATGCTTTCTCACAAATAAGCACGAAATCAAACTTAATGCCCTCCTGCCCGAACAAAACTAACTCTATAATACATACCGAAATAACTTACACAAATTGATGGTCAACAGCTAACTGTTAAAGCCCGTCGCACTGGCACCTAACAGCCTTTTTCGGTTCAAACCAACAGCAAAAACCTACTTAACAGATGATAGCCTCATTCAAACAACGCATTTCCCCAAGTGCGACGCCATTTTCTTTCGCGCTCACATGACCTAGTGCCACTCCTTCTTTTACGCATGCGTGCTCAGTCTCGTGTTGAGGGAAAGCGTAGTAGTATCTCTGTTGAAAACGTGTTGTAATATAGAATCGTTGGGAGTCCGAGATGCTCTACGCTTGGTAACGGCCAGGTGTTCATCTGGCATAATTTTCAGCAAGTCATACGTTACCAGTGTCGGGCTACAAGTATGATTATTCGATATCTATCCTGCGGACTCGATATTTATAGACGTGTAACAGCACATTCATACCCCATTTCCCTTTGGCTGAGACCAATTGCTTATATACCTAATGGCTCGTGTACAGCTGCTCGAAGGGTCCAATGCCACAGGAGGACGCGTTCACTCCACACCACCGCTGTCTCGCGTCGCGACATTCCCGGGATGTGGGTAGTGAGAAAAGTAGGCAATTATATCAACAACGACCCTCTGACGAAGATTTCCCTGATTTTCGGAGGAGGTCTGTTAGCATTTCTGCTCTTGTTGGAGTTCCTGACGTCAATGAAAAAGAAGAAACCCATTTCGACCGTAAACCGCCCACCAAAGGCTATGCATGTTATGGTCCAACTGAGTAATGAAATTGAATCTATTGGTCAAACAATCAAAGCCTTGCAACAACAGAGCGGCCTTCCCATCCTTTTTTTAACTGGTCCATCAGGAGTTGGGAAAACCCACTTGGCCTATCAGTACACTGAGAAGTTCACAACAAGGGACTCGCTGCATCTGTGGCTGTCTGGCAAACCTGTTGTGTTATATGTTGATGGTAGCAACGAAAACCAGATGCTGCTGACCCTGCGAGAGGCAGCATTCAGCCTAGGCATAAAACTGGAGAAGGGGCGTGACAACCTTTCCACTTCCGCCCACCAAGAGAGGAAGAACTCTTGCCTGGTGATTGCAGAGGCTCTCAAATCCAACTTGAATACCAGTAAGGTTCCCTGGCTCATGGTGGTCGACAACCTTGGCAGCAGCTGCTCAGACATGCTCGACTCCCTCCAGGAGGGTCTGGAAGGCACAAAGAAGGGGGCACTGTTGGTCACATCACAGTCCTTCTTCCCAGGAAAGCTTGCCAGTAGGAAGAATCTCAAGATCGAAGAGTAAGTGCTTTTTTTTTGTAGAAATTTTAATTAATTAATTTTTTCCACTTCTTTACACAAGAATAAGCAACTCGGATGCTGTGAAATTGATTAGAAGTGTTGTCCCTAATGTTATTGAAGACCATGATGTGCTCCGTGTGGTAGTGGAGTTGCCCAAATCCATGATGGCTGCTGCTCTAGCTGGGATGACTATCAAGATCTACTCCTTGCTCCTGGAACAACACGAGTATGAAAACCCAACCGCTCTTTCCTTGGACAAGTACGTGAAGTTGCTGTGCGAGGAGACTTGTGAGGACCGTAAGAAGATGGACCAATTGGTGGCGCTGTACCTGGAAGCAGCCAGCAGCTATGATTCACGACTGAAACATGGCTTTGATTTCATTGCGTCCTTTGGCAATGTTCCTTTTCCCATCCCAGTGTCTTCTATTAATCAACACCTCCATCATCCCTTCTATGCCCTACCCCCTTTTGTGACGAATGTCCCCACCCACTCACTTCCAAATATGGAGCTGCCTACAAATAGTGAGCCTGACACTGCTGTTGACAAAACACTGCTTTCCACGGTGACTTCTTACTTCGAGCAGTTGAAAACGTTACTTGATTTTCGGAAAAGCAATGTACTTCCACCAAATAGCGTCCCCCAGTCTGCTCCTGATGATCTTGGGATCCTCCGAGAGTCACCTCTGTTAACATTTCAGTCCCACGTTCCTGGTGGAGTGGAGACCGTGCGTATCCATAGTGTGGCCTTTCCACAGCTCTGTGCACAGTTTGTGGACCAAACTGTACCACAATTGGAAGACACTCACCTAAAACAAGCAGAGGAGCGTTTTAATAAGACTGCCTGGTTCAAATCATATCGCTCATTCGACTCAAGTCAAGTGCTGAAGAAGTACCTCTGTTCCCTTCCTGGTGTTTCATCACCTGGTGTGGTCACAGAGGAAGGCTTCAAAAAGAATCAGGACAATTTTGCAGCTGCATTGTACTGCGATGTGGTTGGTTGCAGGCCGAAGGAGGATGGTTTGACATACTCCAAATATCTCCATCTTGTTTCACACTACCGTCGTGTCACTGAGAGCCTAAACTACGAGTTGAAGTCGGCTACTGGAGACCTGGAGGACACTCGACTAAAGGTCTTCTTGAAGCCTCTGTTTAAGCAGGTGGCCCAATACCCACTGCTTTCCATCACTGACAGGCTCATTTGCCAGTCAGCAATTAATTCCATCGAGGGCGCCATCACAACTGATTATGCCGACCAGTTGAAGTGCTTTGAATCCATTTTGGGCGAGCAAAGGCAGCTCTTCGGCTCAAGAAGCCTCAGCGTCGCACAGACACTCACGGAGATGGCAGACCAGAAGTACTCCATGCAGGACTTAAATGGTGCCAAGCAGCTTCTAGAGGAGGCTGTGTCTGTACACAAATACCTGCAGTCCACCCCGGCTGGACGCAACAAGCACTTCCTTGACTACGGTCTCACCCTATCCTCGCTGGGGATCGTGTGCAGCACGATGGGGGAGCACCAGCTCAGCAAGAGCTACCTAGAACAGGCCCTGGCCACCTACCAGACCCTCCCAGACGATGGCAGCATCACCAAAAGGCAGAGGAAGCTGGTTGCCAGCACCTTGATCGACCTCAGCCACGCCTACCTCGCGCTGGGGCAGTTGGTCGTTGCGAAGAAGCACGTTGAGTTGGCGGTAGATGCTGCCCGGTCTGTGTACGGAGAGAAGCACCCTGAGCTAGCCAGAGCCCTGAACGTGAAGAGCATAGCCTACGCCATGATGGGGGACAGGGAGGGGAGCAGGAAACTAAGGCAGGAGGCAGGAACTGTATTAGGACATGTGGACGGTCAGCCGGCTTAGCTGGTTTCATTGTCCAATTATTGTTAGTTATACGTTGTTTGGTCACGATTGGTCACGATTGATAGTGGCCAAGACATCAGCATGAAATCATTACAATGAATTTTTAAAAAATTCTGTGAGTCCCCACATATTGGTGGGTCTGGGGTTATGTAACATTACTATAGATCACATCATGGTGTCAATGATGGTTGGTACAACAATATGAATCCTTGTATAATAACGTAATTGGCCATGTACTTTGCACTTCAAGAGGAAGTGGGGGAGCTTGAGAAGCAAACTGCTGTTGAATCTATCTAGGCGCAACGGCAGCATCAAATTCAGGAATAAAGTGAAGGCTCAGCTACATGGTGCATTCGAACTGCCCATAGTGATGTATGGAAATAACACATGACATGGTTTCCTGATAACAGGCGAATATTTTTAATCTGCAATTCAATCTTGTGATCAACTACGATTGGAAGCTACTTGAAATGGATTGGTATTACAAGATTAAAATGCGGATTTAAAAATATTATCAGGAAACCATATGTGTTATTTCCGTACGCATCAGGTGTTTAATTCACTGAGCGTCACATAGAATCTTGGCATCCACAAGCAAACCGATTATCAGAGATGCAGTGAATTTACAAGCAGGTGTCTCAGGAATGCGGCTTGATTTGGGGGAGTACCCGCGTAAGGGTCTCATACCCAGACCCAGGTTCCTACGTAAGAGTCTCATACCCAGACCCAGGTTCCTACGTAGCAGTGATGTAATCCATACACAGCTGTTGGGAACCAGGGTTTGGGTACGAGACTGGTTATCATTTGTAATGTCATGTGACTAAGCTGTGTCTCCCCCTAGCTTTCACTTGAGGGGTCTAGACTCAAAGGTCTCAAGATGATGCTCATCTTCTCTACCTTACTATCAAACTCCCCACTCCCCACCCTTTCAACAGCGTTAGACACTTCCTTTTCATTCAGGCTCTGAGAATTAACGTAGATACCCAGTCCCCAGTCTTCCAAACGAGCTGCAATATCATTGTTATAAGGGACACAGATAACTGGTACCTTACTGTGTAAGGCCTCTTGGACCCCACCCAGTCCACAGTGTAGTATTGCCATGGCAACTGTCTTGTGCCGTAGTATGGTGAATTGAGATATCCAACTGGAAATGAATGTCCTTTTAGGATCAATTTAATGGCATTTCGATTCGATTGTCTCAAGGCCCACACTAGTGAACTGTAGATGGCAGGGGAGGGGGTGAGGACTGTCCTGGTGTCTCACTGCTGGTGGCAGGTGAGGGCTTTCCTGGTGTTTGGGGTAGGGTCACTGCTATCAGGTTATCATTATTGTTGAGGTCCATAACAAATCTACCAGGGTAATTAGACATTGCCAATGGCATCTTATCAGCATAGCACATTAGTCAATTCATTGCTGGGGGTGCCTGGTAGTAACTTCATTGCTGGAGGTGCCTGGTAGTAACTTCATTGCTGGGGGTGCCTGGTAGTAACTTCATTGCTGGGGGTGCCTGGTAGTAACTTCATTGCTGGAGTGCCTGGTAGTAACTTCATTGCTGGAGGTGCCTGGTAGTAACTTCATTGCTGGAGGTGCCTGGTAGTAACTTCATTGCTGGAGGTGCCTGGTAGTAACTTCATTGCTGGAGGTGCCTGGTAGTAACTTCATTGCTGGGGGTGCCTGGTAGTAACTTCATTGCTGGAGGTGCCTGGTAGTAACTTCATTGCTGGGTGCCTGGTAGTAACTTCATTGCTGGGGGGCCTGGTAGTAACTTCATTGCTGGAGGTGGCTGGTAGTAACTTCATTGCTGGGGGTGCCTGGTAGTAACTTCATTGCTGGAGGTGCCTGGTAGTAACTTCATTGCTGGGGTGCCTGGTAGTACTTCATTGCTGGGGGTGCCTGGTAGTAACTTCATTGCTGGAGGTGCCTGGTAGTAACTTCATTGCTGGAGGTGCCTGGTAGTAACTTCATTGCTGGAGGTGCCTGGTAGTAACTTCATTGCTGGAGGTGCCTGGTAGTAACTTCATTGCTGGAGGTGCCTGGTAGTAACTTCATTGCTGGAGGTGCCTGGTAGTAACTTCATTGCTGGAGGTGCCTGGTAGTAACTTCATTGCTGGAGGTGGCTGGTAGTAACTTCATTGCTGGGGGTGCCTGGTAGTAACTTCATTGCTGGAGGTGCCTGGTAGTAACTTCATTGCTGGGGGTGCCTGGTAGTAACTTCATTGCTGGGGGTGCCTGGTAGTAACTTCATTGCTGGAGTGCCTGGTAGTAACTTCATTGCTGGAGGTGCCTGGTAGTAACTTCATTGCTGGAGGTGCCTGGTAGTAACTTCATTGCTGGAGGTGCCTGGTAGTAACTTCATTGCTGGAGGTGCCTGGTAGTAACTTCATTGCTGGAGGTGCCTGGTAGTAACTTCATTGCTGGAGGTGGCTGGTAGTAACTTCATTGCTGGGGGTGCCTGGTAGTAACTTCATTGCTGGAGGTGCCTGGTAGTAACTTCATTGCTGGAGGTGCCTGGTAGTAACTTCATTGCTGGAGGTGCCTGGTAGTAACTTCATTGCTGGAGGTGCCTGGTAGTAACTTCATTGCTGGAGGTGCCTGGTAGTAACTTCATTGCTGGGGGTGCCTGGTAGTAACTTCATTGCTAGGAGGTGCCTGGTAGTAACTTCATTGCTGGAGGTGCCTGGTAGTAATGAGTATATATATACAATACAGTACAACGACGACACACACGCAGCCTAACCAGCAGGCTGCCTACACTATGGACTAGTGTCACTGCGCATGCGCTCTCTAATTCATGCACACCATATGGTTCACACACTACTCTAAAGTGCCTTATTATAATTTTCTTGTCTCATTCAAGTACCACATTGTTTTCTTTTCTCTTCCTCCTCCCCATCCTCCAATCAGGATGTAAAGCTAGAGGCAATGAGGTCATGTGACCAACCATTCCACTGTTGCAGAGAGTCAGATACGAGTGCACTGAGGAGGGGGGGGGGGGGGGGGTCGGAGGAGGGGGGGTTCAGAATGCAGTAAGGTGAGAGGGGTGGGTAGGGGGCAACATCACAGCCTCTAGAGAGTCAGGGGAATGGTGAGGGAGAAGGGGCATGGGGAGAGAGAGAGCAGGGTACACTTGGGAGGGAGAGTGTTGTATTGCAGTGCACAGCTCTGTGTCTATGCAGACTTCTGTTCTCTGTAGCCATGCAGGTTAGGGAGTGTGTAGTGTTCTCTGTAGCCATGCAGGTTAGGGAGTGTGTAGTGTTCTCTGTAGCCATGCAGGTTAGGGAGTGTGTAGTGTTCTCTGTAGCCATGCAGGTTAGGGAGTGTGTAGTGTTCTCTGTAGCCATGCAGGTTAGGGAGTGGTGTAGTGTTCTCTGTAGCCATGCAGGTTAGGGAGTGTGTAGTGTGCCTTCCAGTTAGGGAGTGTGCAGTGTGCCTTCCAGGGGAGTGATGATAAGTGCATTAGGGAGTGTGTAGTGTGTGCCTTCCAGGGGAGTGATGATAAGTGCATCTGCATGCATGCACATCAAAGTGCATGCACCAATTGAGCTATTAGTGGTGATGGATTAATGCTTGTTAACATAATGCAACCTTTCAGTTTGCATTGACACATGTACTTCATCTCTCCTCATGTAGTCGGCAGTGAAGATCAACCTGAGTAATGGCACATTCTACTGGTGACTTGGATGCACGCAACTATGTGTTTCAGTCTTACTAACGAAGGTAATGCAATACTGTAATTATTGATTTACATATCATACATCATACATGTATGATGTATGATGTAACGCTGCTGTGAATAGCGTGTCTGGGAACGAAACTACGCTTGACACTTCAGACACGCCATTTTCCATCAGTGACGTCAAATGTCTAACCATTATAAATGCACTTCGAAACGGTATATCTAAAGATGCCAGCATATTTAGAACCTATAGTATTTGTAGTGCTAGCTATTCTTATTGTGTACTGTTGAAAGACATAAACATAAACTCATCAAATCTATGACTTCCCTGTTCCCTTTAAATTAATTCTCCACACAATACATATGTAATGCTCCTTTGGACCGACGCTTTTGAAACTCCATAGAACAGGTCAAAAATCGTCCATTGAGACGCACAAGGCGAGGTTACTGTCGCTTTATAACAGGGAAGTAAGATAGCATGAGAGTGCTATATGCTTCTTCATTACAGGAGCGCCTCGTCACAAAAATAATCCTGTCAATGCACTCCGCGTTCTTCCCCGTCAGTAGCCACTCTCTGACGGTGCTCAGGGCAACATCGGCTGCCTCCACGGGAGGGTAGCAATACATTCCTGTTGATATGCAACTGAATGCGACAGTGCGGATGCCGCGCTGCAAGCAGAGTTCCAAACAAGACTTGTAGCATGACCTGCGATACACCATACATGCACACTGATACATCATATATGCACACTGCGTATACGCGGTGTCATTCACGTACCTCAGTAGTTCCCTTCGATTCTCCTCACGGGCTTCTGGCCCCACTGTGTGAATCACGTACCTCGCCGGCAGGTTGTGGCCCGATGTGATCTTAGCTTGCCCCACGCCGCATCCACCCAGGGCAAGACACTCGTTAAGCAGGCCTGGCCCCGCAGCTGCGTGAATGGCGCCATTCACACCTGTACGGTACACACCCCATGCAAATCGGCATAATGAACCTGCATGCATGATCAACACATGAACCTTTTCCCGTGGAAAGCCACTGGTTCGATGCATTCACTATTGCGTCAGCTGCAACGTGCACCAGGTTACCGCCCGTTATCAACGAGACCTTGCCGTGAAGTGGCGGCTCCTCGGCGCGCTGCTGCAGTTCGTCGGCACGCAAGCGCGCCAGTCGGTGCAGCTTTTCCCGCTCCGTTGGATCGAGACAGTCCAATCCTTCCTCGAGCCGCTTCCTAAGGTGAGGAAATCGCTCCTGTACCATAAACTCCTCAGCCGTCTCTGTCCACGGACGTATCGGAACACCGCTATCCGTCAGTTCGGTCATAATTACTGGAACAATGATTTAAAAAAAAAGTGGTTAGTTAATGCAAACTATTGCCAGGGTCACTTAACTCGAGGGAGGAGCCCAAGATGCAGACAGAGGTGAAAAGCGACGAGATATGGCAACTTGCTGTGCTGAGAGAGAAGACGTCACAAAAACAGAGTGACCCACTGGTGGTACTAGTGCCGAATAAGAGCTTCTCCTCCTCAGCTATATCGATTTGTAAGCAAAACGTCCTAGGCACGTACGACACGATTAACGACTATATGCGAGAAAACGGCGTGTTGAAGAGCAGCAGCATTGACAAGTGCCGCTTCCCCCAAGTGGTGACCGTTCCCGTGGACTGCGAGAGTGCGGAGGAGGTCGCAAGAGACCCCCTTCCCTCCGCCGCAGAGGTTTCACAGAGGTCGCACCAAATCCCCGTTTCTCTGTACCTGTCCGTGTCGCGAGAGTTTCTGGAAGTGTACAGCTTTTTGACAGCGAGCTAGTGTGGTTTCGGCCCACTCAGCCCTACCCCTTGGACAAAGTCGCGCTCGTGCCTACTCGAAGCACAGCGCAATGCACCACCGAACACCTGCAGCAGTTCGTCACGCAGCTCTACGCCAAGGTCCGCGCCTCTCCGCCCTGTCCAGTCATCGTCCACACGTCGTTCGATTACTACCACTTCTTCGTCGCCGACGCGGAGACGAACGTCGATAACGACAGTGCAATGGGCGTAAACCACATCATGACCTTCCACGTGATGGAGACGTTACCTCATCGTCAAGGAAGCATCACGGAGAAAACCAAAGTGACCCTCCTTCCTCCCTATAAGCCCACAAACTCCCCTCAGCCATCACTGCTCAAAACTGTCTCTGTGAAAGACAAAAGGCGCAGGTACTCTAAGACACATGAGATAGAGGACAGTGGGAGCGGGGACACTGAGGTCATGCTGCACCGCATCAAGTCCAATTCTGCTTCCGAGTTGGAACAGACTCCAGACGTCTCTCTCTGCGACAACGTCTTTAACATCCCCGTGGTAACTGTGGCTGACTTTAAGCTCCTCCCCCATTTCATTGTCATGCCAAAGGACCTGGCAACGACCAGTTCCATCTTCCCTTACCAACACGTGATCGTGACCCGCCGTCAAGGAGAGCTACCCAATGGAAGACCTTGCTGACTTGGTCTTACCTCTCACCATCCCCACACAGAATGCCCAGTCCCCAGACAGTAGCACAGAGGAGGACGATCGCTCGCATTACGCCATTGCTGTCCCCTACGATGGCATGGCTGAACTGGAACGTTACGTCCCTCGTCCAAGCCACAACTGGGATCACGGTCGAGGAGAGAGTGCCTTCGTGCACCCCGAGATGCTGTTCTTCCTCTACCCTGAGACCCTTGCTGTGTCCAGAGACTGCCCCTATCGTGTGAATGTATCGGTGAGGGGAGTGGCTTTGCATCTGAATCTAAATGCTTAGAAATCACTACATATGTGACTCTTCTTTTGCACATCCACACACCTACCTACCTCGCACACACGCACACACGTGCACCCATGGAACACATTTCACACACTCTCGCAGAGAGTGGGTAAGTATTCCATGTGGTGTTTGCAGCAAAGGTGAACACACGTGTGTCATGTTTGCGCACACACATCTACACACACATATACATTCATGCACACATACACACACACATCCACGCACACATGCGCACACACATATGCACACACATATACACTCATGCACACATACACACATACACTCACGCACACATGCGCACACACATATACACTCATGCACACATACACTCACGCACACATGCGCACACACATATACACTCATGCACACATACACACATACACTCACGCACACATGCGCACACACATATACATTCATGCACACATACCACGCACACATGCGCACACACATACACACACACATACACTCACGCACACTCGTAGCCACTCCATCAGGCCTCGTACCTACACTTACAAAAATCGTTGTCAACGAGGTGTCAGTGCCGTCCTGTGGAGAGTTAAAAGTGGACCACCAAGCTAACTGTGTTCATCTGTCCAATGCAGACAGGTACACTTACACACACACACATGTACACACACATGCATGTACACACATGTACACACATACACACCACACATACACATATACATGAGACATGATATTACGAATTGCATAGTGCAGTAGACCAGGGCATGGTTTAATGTTTGTGCCCGTAGAATCCTGAGTCCTGGAGATGTTTTCAGTGTTGCAGTGCAGCCAGGTATGTGGTGGTGCTTATGTGCCTGTGGGGGAGGGGTCTATGGTGATGTGTTGGGGAGTGCCTGTTGGGATGTGACCAGTGATCAGGCGGCTGCACGTTACAGGTGCCCAGACCTTCTACAGGGTGGCAAAGTGTTACGTGGGCGATGATGAACAATGCTTGGGTGGACTGAAGGATAAAACCACTACCATCGTAGTTCTGGTAAACGTTTTGCAAGAATTTTGCGAAACGTTTCAGATAACATTTGTGTGCAACTGCAGAAGTCGAAGTGTCTATCCTATGTTGCCAGTATCGTGCCTCCATCGATCTACCTCCCTCCTGTCCCCTACTGGGATGATACTCTGCCAGCAGGGATGAGGCAGTACTGCAACAGTCTGTTCTCCTTCTTCATACCAGTGCTCACCCCATCGGGGTAAGAGGGGCATGGGGAGGAGAAGGACAGAGGTGGAAGTTAACTTTTGTTCCCAGGGGAGGGGAAGGAGGACAGAGGTCTGCTGGCTACCCATCAGTTCTGGTGACAGGCCCCATTGGAGTGGGCAAAGGGACTGTGGTCAAAGCAGTGGCCAAACGCTGTCGTATGCATGTAGTGGAGGTTAGCTGTACATGGAAACACTAGAACACACCCATGTAGTGGAGGTTAGCTGCACATGGAAACACTAGAACACACCCATGTAGTGGAGGTTAGCTGTACATGGAAACACTAGAACACACCCATGTAGTGGAGGTTAGCTGTACATGGAAACACTAGAACACACCCATGTAGTGGAGGTTAGCTGCACATGGAAACACTAGAACACACCCATGTAGTGGAGGTTAGCTGCACATGGAAACACTAGAACACACCCATGTAGTGGAGGTTAGCTGTACATGGAAACACTAGAACACACCCATGTAGTGGAGGTTAGCTGTACATGGAAACACTAGAACACACCCATGTAGTGGAGGTAGCTGTACATGGAACACTAGAACACCCCATGTAGTGGAGGTTAGCTGTACATGGAAACACTAGAACACACCCATGTAGTGGAGGTTAGCTGTACATGGAAACACTAGAACACACCCATGTAGTGGAGGTTAGCTGTACATGGAAACACTAGAACACACCCATGTAGTGGAAGTTAGCTGTACATGGAAACACATGGAAACACTAGAACACACTCACACTTCATGTGCCATTTCATTGTTTGATGCAAAATTGTTCAATGCAGTTCAATTGCTTTGATTACTGTAATGAGCCATTGGCCCATATGGAGAGACAGCTACTCTCTGATTGTAATAACGGTAAGCCAAATGACTGTCTCCATTCCTCCATGCATTCATATCTCCATTCCTCCATGCATTCATATCTCCATTCCTCCATGCATTCATATCTCCATTCCTCTGCACCATAGCTGTTGAATATGCGCCATGTGTTGTGATCTTCAAGAACATACATGTTCTGGGTAGAGAGAGGGAAGATGCTCAACGAGGTCAGTATTTTTCCCTTCTGGCC
This sequence comes from Ephydatia muelleri, assembly GCA_013339895.1. Lineage (NCBI taxonomy): Eukaryota > Metazoa > Porifera > Demospongiae > Spongillida > Spongillidae > Ephydatia > Ephydatia muelleri. Next base: position 7,626,204 of record JABACO010000015.1, read on the forward strand.
CCACCCACCCTCAGGTTCCAACTGTATCCTGCTCCTCCATCCCTTCAATGGACCCTTTGATCACAGTCTGATTTGTGTTCACACAGAGCCACGCATTGATGAAATGTTTGAGTCATTTATGGAAGCAGTTTGGTCCTACAATGAACAAAGGTTAGTATGTGGAGTACTAAAACCTAAGGCTCACTTTCCTTCTCTCCTTCCCTCTCCACACCTAAACCCTCCCTCTCCACACCTAAACCTCCTCCCCTCTCACACCTAAACCTCCTCCCCTCTCCACACCTAAACCTCCTCCCTCTCCACACCTAAACCTCCTCCCCTCTCCACACCTAAACCTCCTCCCCTCTCCACACCTAAACCTCCTCCCCCTCTTCACACCTAAACCTCCTCCCCTCTCCACACCTAAACCTCCTCCCCTCTCCACACCTAACCCTCCTCCCTCTCCACACCTAACCTCCTCCCCTCTCCACCCTAACCCTCCTTCCCTCTCCAACCTAACCCTCCTTCCCTCTCACTGCCAGGCCCTATCCCTCATGGTGGTCGGGATTACATCTCAGCCCCAGACCATGTCTTCGACAGTTCATAGCCTCTTCCTCAACGAGCTTCCAGTGGACACTCCCACCGAGATTGAAAGACTTGCCATGGTGGAGGCGTTGGCTTGTACCATACCCACAGCCAAACATGTTTGACATGAATGATCTTGCCAAGAGAACAGCGGTAAGCACTTGGGTGTGTGGTTATGGGCTGTATGTGGATGGAATTGTGTGCTGCATAGCCAACCTGTCCCCTCTCCCCTCTCCCTCTCCCTTCTCCCTCTCCCCTCTCCATGTCCCCTCTCCCTGTCCCTCTCCCCTCTCCCCTCTCCCCTCTCCCATGTCCACTCTCCCCTCTCCCATGTCCACTCTCCCCTCTCCCATTCCCCTCTCCCCTCTCCCCTCTCCCATGTCCACTCTCCCCTCTTCCCCTCTCCCCTCTCCCCTCTCCCATCCCCTCTCCCTCTCCCCTCTCCCCTCTCCCCCTCTCCCCCCCTCTCCCATGTCCACTCTCCCTCTCTCCCATGTCCCCTCTCCCCTCTCCCCTCTCTCCCTCTCCCCTCCCCTCTCCCCCCTCTCCCCTCTCCCATTCCCCTCTCCCTCTCCCCTTCCCTCTCCCCTCTCCCCTCTCCCCTCTCCCCTCTCCCCTCTCCCTCCCCCTCTCCCCTCTCCCCTCTCCCCCTCTCCCCTCTCCCTTGTCTCTTCTTCCTCTCTTTCCCTCCAATCTCAGGGCTTCAGGCTAGGTGCTTCGTGTCCATGTTCACTTTGGCATCACAGAAGGCTTTCCATGACACTGTGGCCCACTGGTAAATATGGCAGCCATACATGGAGTGGTCTTAACTCTGTACTATCCCATCTTCTCCCTCCCCCTCCCTCCCACTCTCATCGCCTCCTCTCCACCTCCTCTTTGCTCTCTCCTCCCTCTCTTCTCCCTCCCTCCCTCCCCCCTCCCCCTCCCTCCCTCCCTCCCTCCCCCCTCCCTCCCTCCCTCCCTGTGTGCAGCTTTCCCTCAGCCTCCACTCCTGGAGACCATGAGATGCTCACAGAGCTACAAAACCAGGATGTGGCTATATGTGGTGTGCAGATAGCCCAGAGCCATCTGGATGCTGCACTCAGTGAGCTACACGCCGTCCATTCAGATGCCATTGGTGCACCCAAAGTGAGTGGGTGTGGCTTAGTATAGCATTGGCCAAGGTTTTAGAATTGTGCATCTCATGTGGTGGGTGTGGCTTCATGTGGATAGGGAGGGGCCAGTATTCCATTTGAAATGCCTCCTCCCAGATCCCAACTGTGGAATGGCGGGATATTGGCGGGCTAGAGACGGCCAAGCGGGAAATACTAGACACTATCCAGCTGCCCCTGTTGCACCCAGAGCTGTTCACATCAGGGCTCAAGAGGTCTGGTACGTTAGCCTCTAGTGTCTGTGTGTGTCTGTGGTGTGTGTGTGTGTGGGTGTGTGTGTGTGTGGGTGTGTGTGTGTTTATAATGGTGAATTTAGATATTAGTTTTGCTTCCCTTCCATCCCCTCCCCTCCTTCCTCTCTCATCACCCTCCCTCCCTCCCATCACCCTCCCCTCCCTCCATCACCCTCCCTCCCCTCCCATCCTCCCCTCCATTCCTCCCCTCTCCTCCCCTCTCCCCTCCCCTCCCCTCCCTCCCTCCCCTCCCTCCCCTCCCCTCACCTCCCTACCCTTCCCATCCCCTCCCGTCCATCCCTCCCTTTTCTTCCTCCCCTTCCATCCCACCACCCTCCCACCCTCCCTTTCCCTTCCTCCCCTTCCATCAGGTGTACTTCTGTATGGTCCTCCTGGGACAGGCAAGACTCTGCTGGCTAAGGCAGTGGCTACAGAGTGTTCTCTGAACTTCCTGAGGTAGGGTAGCCCTGGTGCACATGATGGGAACATGATGGGAACGTGATGGGAACATGATGGGAACATGATGGGAACGTGATGGGAACGTGATGGAATGTGATGGAACGTGATGGAACGTGATGGCCTTTCCCTTCTCTTTATAGTGTGAAGGGGCCGGAACTCATCAACATGTACGTGGGCCAGAGTGAGGAGAACGTCAGGGAAGGTAGGTCCTCCCTCATGTGCCTTCCGCCCCTTACACACCCTCTTCCTCAGTCTTCACACGGGCGCAAAGTGCATCTCCGTGTGTCATCTTCTTTGACGAGTTGGACTCCATCGCGCCCAACCGTGGAAAGTCTGGGGACTCGGGAGGTGTCATGGATCGGTTAGTGTCGCTGTGATGCTGCATTTTATGCTGTGTCACAGATATGTGCTCTTCATTTAGAATAGTGTCACAACTGTTGGCAGAGCTTGACGGGTTGAAGAGGTCACAAGACGTGTATGTGATTGGAGCTACTAACAGACCCGATCTGATTGATCCAGCCCTATTGCGCCCAGGGAGGTCAGCTCCACATGCTAGATCACATGTTAGATCACAAGCTAGATCACGTGTCACATGCTAGATCACATGTTAGATCACAAGCTAGATCACGTGTCACATGCTAGATCACATGTTAGATCACATGCTAGATCGCATGTATCACATTGCTAGATCGCATGTATCACATTGCTAGATCGCATGTATCATATTGCTAGATCATGTGTCACATGCTAGATCACATGTTAGATCACATGCTAGATCGACATTGCTAGATCATGTGTCACATGCTAGATCACATGTTAGATCACATGCTAGATCGACATTGCTAGATCATGTGTCACATGCTAGATCACATGTTTCACATGCTAGATCACATGCGTCACATGCTAGATCACATGTGTCACATGCCGTGCCATGCAGTACATACACTACATCAGTGCAAACTGTGAAACGAAGGGATCAAGTCCTAGGGTAAAACGAAGGGATCAAGTCCTAGGGTAAAACGAAGGGATCAAGTCCTAGGGTAAACGAAGGGATCAAGTCCTAGGGTAAACGAAGGGATCAAGTCCTAGGGTAAAACGAAGGGATCAAGTCCTAGGGTAAAACGAAGGGATCAAGTCCTAGGGTAAAACGAAGGGATCAAGTCCTAGGGTAAAACATTAACATCCAATGGTTTCAATCTGATTTCTCAAGGTTCGACCGACTTGTGTACCTTGGAGTGAGTGAGGAAATGAATGTGAAGCTCAACATTCTAAAAGCTATCACAAGAAAGTAAGCCCTTCCTCTTCCTCCTCTCCTTGTTATGGCCCCTCCCCTCCCTCCTCTTCCTAGTTATGGCTCCTCCTCCTCAGTCCCTCCTCTTCCTAGTTATGGCTCCTCCTCCTCAGTCCCTCCTCTTCATAGTTATGGCTCCTCCTCTTCGTAGTATGGCTCCTCCTCCTCAGTCCCTCCTCTTCCTAGTTATGGCTCCTCCTCCTCAGTCCCTCCTCTTCCTAGTTATGGCTCCTCCTCCTCAGTCCCTCCTCTTCTAGTTTATGGCTCCTCCTCCTCAGTCCCTCCTCTTCCTAGTTATGGCTCCTCCTCCTCAGTCCCTCCTCTTCCTAGTATGGCTCCTCCTCCTCAGTCCCTCCTCTTCATAGTTATGGCTCCTCCTCTTCGTAGTTATGGCTCCTCCTCCTCAGTCCCTCCTCTTCCTAGTTATGGCTCCTCCTCCTCAGTCCCTCCTCTTCCTAGTTATGGCTCCTCCTCCTCAGTCCCTCCTCTTCCTATTTATGGCTCCTCCTCCTCAGTCCCTCCTCTTCCTAGTTATGGCTCCTCCTCCTCAGTCCCTCCTCTTCCTAGTTATGGCTCCTCTCCCTCAGTCCCTCCTCTTCCTAGTTATGGCTCCTCCTCCTCAATCCTTTGGCTCCTCCCCCTCAGTACTTTGGCTCCTCCCCCTCATACTTTGGCTCCTCCCCCTCAGTACTTTGGCTCCTCCCCCTCAGTCCCTCCTCTTCCTAGTTATGGCTCCTCCCCCTCAGTCCCTCCTCTTCCTAGTTATGGCTCCTCCTCCTCAATCCTTTGGCTCCTCCCCCTCAGTCCTTTGCCTCTGCTCTGCATTACTAGCTTCATCCTATTCCCATCCCACCCCTCACATGTTCACTGTGACTCCATCCATCCCACCCCTCACATGTCCACTGTGACTCCACCCATCCCACCCCTCACATGTCCACTATGACTCCATCCATCCCACCCCTCACATGTCCACTGTGACTCCACCCATCCCACCCCTCACATGTCCACTATGACTCCACCCATCCCACCCCTCACATGTCCACTATGACTCCATCCATCCCACCCCTCACATGTCCACTGTGACTCCACCCATCCCACCCCTCACATGTCCACTCTTACCACCATAGGTTCCATCTGTCTAAAGATGTGAACCTTGAAGACCTTGCAAACAACTGCCCTGCAAATCTGACTGGTGCCGATTTGTATGCTCTCTGCTCAGACGCCATGTTGGCTTCCATGAGAAAGAAAATTTGTGAGCTGGAAAAACAAGGTACTTGTGTCATACCATCATGGACCTGATGTGTCTTGTGTATGTGCTGGTGTGCGTGTGATATGTGGTAGTATCCCATGTTATATTTATAATTTAACTCTTTCATGGGCAATGGAGCAATATTGCGCCACAGGTGCTATACTACAGCCACTCTGTTTATCTAAACTGTTAACATTTTTGTAATGACAACACATTTCAAAAGTTGTTTCCTGGTTATATTGGTGTAAGTTGTTTGCACACTAGGTTTTCCTGCAAACGCGGAAATGCTTATTTCGCACTACATGTGTACAGCAATAATTGCCTTCACCCACAGAAGAGTTCAATGTCATTTTATCCCCTCCAAGCCTGGTGTGCTATTTGTCCCCCTCCAAGCCTGGTGTGCTATTTGTCCCCCTCCAAGCCTGGTGTGCTATTGGTCCCCCTCCAAGCCTGGTGTGCTATGGTCGTTCGTTTTCAGTACTTTATTCAATTCTTATTTCTGTATGTGCAGGTTTGGGTGATGATGGTTGGGAGGGTGTCTTAGAGGTGACCTCCCAGGACTTCAAGGATGCATTGGCACAACTCACCCCTTCGGTCACACAGGAAGAGCTGCAACGCTACAAAGAGATGGAGAAGATCTCACACTAACACCCTTGTATCACCAGGGGCTGACCCCCCCCCCCCCCCCCCCCCCCCTGAACCAGCAGATTATTCCATTCTCTCTTCCTTCTGCCCCTTTTAACAAATGTATTCATATTTTGGGTGCATTGGGTATAGGGATACGTCAGTAGTGTTTGGAACTGGGGACCCGTAAGCAAACCACTGATACTGGGGAAGGTGATTTAGAAAAGTCAGACAGCTGTAATTATCATCTAAACTGTAGCATCCCAGAAACAGAGAACTAGGTGGGAATTTGAATTCTCTGAAGATAACACAACATGGAACCTTAACATGACACTGCAATGTGATCTGCAGGTCAAAGTCACTGTGTGGTGGCAACAACAGTGAGTGCCTTTGACACGTAGCAGGCGTGTCATCAGTACTTGGGAAAGGATGGGTCAATCTCCTCTGTCCATGCCGTGAGGCCACCCACCAAATCTCGGATACACACATCATCCACCTGGAGTTGGGCCTTTAGCAGTCTGACAGCTTTTTGTGAGTCATTGCCACGACGACAGACCACGACAACTTGAACTACAGAAGATGCAATATAAAATAAGTGCAGGCAATATATATAATGGAACTTACCACCACTTTTAGTTGGTAGCTTGGCCTCTATGTGACCTATGAGAGTTGAGACCTTTGCCACCATCGCCTCTTCCTTCAATTGCTTGAGTGGAAAGTCTTCATTGACATGGCTCAGGGAAATGCGTTTTGAACTTGTAAACTTTAACACCTCTGGCTGTAACAAGACCTTAGAAGCCCAACCTCTCGCCCCCTGTAACACGTGTGTGAATACTCTCCAAGTGCTCTAGTCTACACATGGGTGTGGATACTCTCCGAGTGCTCTAGTCTACACATGGGTGTGGATACTCTCCGAGTGCTCTAGTCTACACATGGTGTACTCAGTACTTTCCCTGACATCTATCACGAGGTGTGGCACTCCTTGGTCCATCATACACTTGTAATCCTGCAAGGAAAAAGCAGCACAAATTCTGCTTTGTCACATGATTCCATTGTTCCATAGTCACATGATCCCATTGTTCCATAACTCACAGCACATGTGATTCTGTCTGCAGGGGTCAGGAGATGGATGGAGGGGGTCTATGCATGCATGGGGCAGACTATACAGTTGCCATGGTACCACTGTGACGCACCCACCTTATCATTTGGGCCAGATCCACAGAATTGCTCATAATCAATTAGTTCTCTAATCGAAGGGTTGTCCCCGCACACCACACATTGCTTGTTTCGTGGCCTCAGGGTGACAATACGGAGTCACCAGAGTGTGCGTCAAATAGAAGCAACCTTTGACTGTAAGAAGCTGAAACCCAGTTAAGGCTGATGAAGTCACTACTGACAACTGCCCCAGCAAATGCCATGCACATACACAGGATACGATTCATTCCTGCAGCCATCTTAAGTACCTCCATTGCTTGAAGAGTGCCAATCACTCCTGGGACTACAGTACAAAACATGATCCAGTAACGAGTGGATGCATTATGTGTGTGTGTGTGTGTGATGTGTGTATGACGTGTGTGTGTGTGTGTGTGTGTGTGTATGTGTGTGTGATCTGTGTGACTATTGTGGACACATACTACACTGTACCAGCCACACATGCAATGGAACATACCACCAGCCACACATGTAATGGACACATACTACCAACCACACATGTAATGGACGCATACTACCAACCACACATGCAATGGACACATACTACCAGCCACACATGTAATGGACACATACTACCAACCACACATGTAATGGACGCATACTACCAGCCACACATGCAATGGACACATACTACCAACCACACATGTAATGGACGCATACTACCAACCACACATGCAATGGACACATACTACCAGCCACACATGTAATGGACACTACTACCAACCACACATGTAATGGACACATACTACCAACCACACATGTAATGGACACATACTACCAACCACACATGTAATGGACACATACTACCAGCCACACATGTAATGGACACATACTACCAACCACACATGTAATGGACACATACTACCAACCACACATGCAATGGACGCATACTACCAGCCACACATGCAATGGACGCATACTACCAGCCACACATGTAATGGACGCATACCACCAGCCACACATGTAATGGACACATACTACCAGCCACACATGTAATGGACACATACTACCAACCACACATGTAATGGACACATACTACCAACCACACATGCAATGGACGCATACTACCAGCCACACATGTAATGGACGCATACCACCAGCCACACATGTATGGACACATACTACCAGCCACACATGTAATGGACGCATACTACCAGCCACACATGTAATGGACACATACTACCAGCCACACATGTAATGGACACATACTACCAGCCACACATGTAATGGACACATACTACCAACCACACATGCAATGGGACACATACTACCAAACCACACATGTAATGGACACATACTACCAGCCACACATGCAATGGACACATACTACCAGCCACACATGTAATGGACGCATACTACCAGCCACACATGTAATGGACACATACTACCAACCACACATGTAATGGACGCATACTACCAAGCCACACATGTAATGGACACATACTACCAACCACACATGTAATGGACACATACTACCAACCACACATGTAATGGACACATACTACCAGCCACACATGTAATGGACACATACTACCAGCCACACATGTAATGGACACATACTACCAGCCACACATGTAATGGACACATACTACCAACCACACATGTAATGGACACATACTACCAGCCACACATGTAATGGACACATACTACCAACCACACATGTAATGGACACATACCACCAGCCACACATGTAATGGACACATACTACCAACCACACATGTAATGGACACATACTACCAGCCACACATGTAATGGACGCATACTACCAGCCACACATGTAATGGACACATACTACCAACCACACATGTAATGGACACATACTACCAACCACACATGTAATGGACACATACTACCAACCACACATGTAATGGACACATACTACCAACCACACATGTAATGGAACATACTACCAACCACACATGTAATGGACGCATACTACCAACCACACATGCAATGGACACATACTACCAACCACACATGTAATGGACACATACTACCAGCCACACATGCAATGGACACATACTACCAGCCACACATGTAATGGACGCATACTACCAGCCACACATGTAATGGACACATACTACCAACCACACATGTAATGGACACATACTACCAACCACACATGTAATGGACGCATACCACCAGCCACACATGTAATGGACGCATACTACCAGCCACACATGCAATGGAACATACTACCAACCACACATGCAATGGATACCCTACGTGCTAGCTCGGGTGTGTGGTTACCTGGACCAAGGACCCCTCCATCGGAGCAGCTGGTAACGGTCTCTGGTGGGGGCGGGGAGGGGAACAAACATCGGTAGCATGGCCCTCCGCCCCAACAGTACACAGTGAGCTATGAGGGGTGTGTGTGGTGATATGGGAGGTAGGAAGGAGGCGACTGTTAAGGGGAGGAGACTAGATGAAACATTCTAAGCAGTGGGAGGAATGTGACCCTTAGCTAAGGGGAGGAGGTAGTGTGATATGAGGTGGGGAGTGACCATTAGCTAAGGGGAGGAGGTAGTGTGATATGAGGTGGGGAGTGACCCTTAGCTAAGGGGAGGAGGTAGTGTGATATGAGGTGGGGAGTGACCCTTAGCTAAGGGGAGGAGGTAGGTGGGGAGTGACCATTAGCTAAGAGGAGGAGGTAGTGTGATATGAGGTGGGGAGTGACCCTTAGCTAAGGGGAGGAGGTAGGTGGGGAGTGACCATTAGCTAAGAGGAGGAGGTAGTGTGATATGAGGTGGGGAGTGACCCTTAGCTAAGGGGAGGAGGTAGTGTGATATGAGGTGGGGAGTGACCCTTAGCTAAGGGGAGGAGGTAGTGTGATATGAGGTGGGGAGTGACCATTAGCTAAGGGAGGAGGTAGTGTGATATGAGGTGGGGAGTGACCCTTAGCTAAGGGGAGGAGGTAGTGTGATATGAGGTGGGGAGTGACCCTTAGCTAAGGGGAGGAGGTAGTGTGATATGAGGTGAATAGTGACCATTAGCTATGACGGAGGAGGTAGAGGTGGGGGAGTGACTACCTGTCCCTCAAACCGTAGTGCACTTCCAGATATCAGTGGCTTTTGGAGCAACACACAGGCATCATTCAAGAGGTATCTAGAAAGAGGGGTGTATGGCGTGTGATAAGGAGGGTTGGCATCTAATAGAATGGACACCACCTTGTAGCCACATTGTCTGTAGCATCGACGACTATGTCATATCTGAGAGGTCGGTCAGGGGACACAACTATGGAGACCCTAGAACAAGGTGCACATGGCAGGTGTGTGAGTGTGTGAGGGCGGGGGGGGGGGGGGTACAGCAAGGATACAGCCGCAGCAGTGCCAGTGCATTTTGGCTGTTAAGCAGGATGTGGTGGGTGGAGATTCTGGTTGACGAGTTCATGGCCTTCAGAGCTGCTGCCGCGGATTCGACCTTGGACAGGCCAAGGGTGCGCTCCGTGTGCAAAACCTGCAGGTGGAAAGGCGTGGCTGTTATACACGTGGGAGCGCGTGATGGTCCATTTAAACCTGTCTGTGAAGGTTGCCTAGCTCGACATTGTCATAGTCCACGAGACCTATTTCGCCTAGCAACGAAGAGGTATACACATGTATATAGTAGCATGCTGGAATGCATCACGTGCCCAGAGCGGCACGTGGCGGTTACACCATACCGATTCCGGCTGCTGCGAGGTAGATCGCTACGGGGCACCCCAGTCCGCCTACTCCGACCACTAGGACGGAGGAAGACTGGACTGCAAGTTGACCTGCAATGCGCGAACGTCACCAATATCAACACTGCTTTGTCTAATCAAATCATATTTCACAGACACACACTTCACCTTGTACCCCCCATTCGGGGAGGATCATCTGCCGTCCATAGCGCTCAACGTCTCCCTTGGTTAGGCCTCGGTCGACCATTCAATCAGCTCATTAATTAATTTATTCTAATTAAATTCATCTATTATAATCAAAGAGATAATTAAAACGGTAGGACTGCGAGTCTGGGAACGATACCTATTTAATTAATACGCGATGGACAGTTGCGCAATCCCAATCATTGGTGACCATGTCCATCTTCACGCCGACAAATCAGATCAGGCTGACCAATGTCGCCGTAGTCCGCATGAAGCGGGCAGGCAAGCGGTTCGAGATAGCATGCTATAAGAACAAGGCGGTGTCGTGGAGGAACAAAGTGTGAGCGCTCGCTGTATATCCATTCACTCTGTTTTCGACGTTTCAGACACACTTCTCTCTCGTTCAGCGAAAAGGATATCGAAGAAGTTTTACAGACCCACACGGTCTTTACAAACGTCTCAAAAGGGCAGGTTGCGAAGAAGGAAGACTTGATGGCGGCATTTGGCACTGACGACCAATTGGAAGTGTGCAAGGAGGTAATATAGAGCCGGTCTCGTCCCCATTGTAGCGTCTTCTAAAAATTGCCATTCCCCTCTATTTTCCCAAGATCCTTGCAAAGGGGGACCTGCAGGTCTCTGAGAAGGAACGTGGTTCACAGCTGGAGTCCATGTTTAGAGAGATAGCCACCATGGTGGCAGACAAGTGTGTCAACCCAGAGACTAAGCGACCTTACACCGTTGGGCTTATTGAGAGAGCTATGAAGGATGTCCATTTTTCTGTCAATCCACACAAAAGTACTAAACAGCAGGTGTGAGGGGAGGGAGTGAGTGAAGGTGACAGGGAGTAGGATTTCCCACTCACCTCATCATTGCTGCTTACCCATTCACATAGCCATAAAAGATGGGTTCACTATAGTTGACAAATTTTATACCCAAGTGCTTTGACCGATTTGTCTCGACCTGCTCTGCATTCTACGCAGTTCATCCCTACTTCCATATTCTACCTAGTTTCAGTCCCCAATTCCATACCCCACCTGTTCTATTCCAGATCTATACTCCAGCTATTCTGCTCCGGACCCAGATCTTTATGTAATATTTCTTTCCACCTGTGCATGCAGGTTCTGGATGTAATAAGACTGCTGAAGCCTACCATGCAGATAGAGAGGGCAAAGATGAGGCTGAAGCTTGTACTGCCAACCAAGGAAGCGAGGAGGATAAGAGAAAGGATGTTGCCTCTGATTACTGTTGAGCAAGAGGAGTGGAATGTCGACTTGGAATTGTAAGCTTTTGTAGGTCACCCAGTCGTCTTGTTTGACTCCACTCTCCCCAGGTGTGCCTGATAGATCCTGGTCACTTTCGGGAGATTGACGAATCTGTTCGTGCTGAAACGAAGGGACGGGGTACAGTTGAAATCATTAGCCTAAAGGATGTGGAAGAAGGAGATGAAAAACTTACTTAAGCCGGCGTACATGCAATGTATATGTTTTTTACAATCATATCTATCAGTATCTCACACTGACTGGATTACACCCCGCCCCTGTTTTTGATTGGGAATTACGTCAGTGCTGCTACGCGCACGAGGGCGTTCAAAAATAAAGAATTTTAAGGTACAAAAACATGGCGTCCGAAGCTGCTGCACTTCTTGACGAGCTCATGGGCCAGCAAAGAAACGCACTTCCAGGAGAGAAAGTCAGAGAAACTAGATGGTCGGACCCGGAGGTAACGATGGCTTTTTGCATGCGCTGCTCTGTGCTCGCCTTTGTCACGTGTTTTATCTTCAATGCATTCTAGGTATGCCGACATTTTTGTGTGGATTTTGTCCTGCGGAACTGTTCACAAACACCAAATCTGACATAGGTACAATCGTTTTTCTGGTGACAGCCATATTTTTTTTTTGTGTTAACTTGGAGCTGCCATTCGTTAGGACCATGTGACAAACTACATGACGAGAGGTTGAAGAATATGTAGGTTGGCCATGTCAAACAATGCGTCCATTTTGATAGCGATCATGTGTCTGGGGCGTCTATGTGCGCAGGTACCAAGAGAGCGAACGTTGCGGCAAGCTTGGCTACGAAGACGAGTTCCTGCATTATTTGGAAAAGCTAGTGCGAGATCTGGACAGGAGGATAGAGAGGGGTAGAGAGCGTCTTCAAAAGAGTGTGTCGGCAAAACAAAAGGTATATTCCAGTGTGCGTGCGCACGTGCGTGTGTCTGTGTATGTTTGAACACCTGTGCATGACCACTGAGTGTTCTCGGTGCTCATTTGCTTTGTCTCCCTCCTTGAAGGTTCTGCAAGGGGAGACTGGCATTAACAGCGACAAACTGAAGACGCTCAACGATGAGATAAACATGAAAGTGGCTGAGGTATGGCAGCTGCTGGGCACTCACGGTCAGTCTACTACCCTGTCATGTTTTCTTTTCCATTGGAGGGCAGCTGGACACATTGGGCACACGGGGGCTGGTGGAAGAGGCCCAGCAGTTAATGAAGAGGGTGGAGGATCTGGAGAGGGAGAGGGAGAGAGAGAGGATGCATCTTGTCAACATGACGCACAAGTAGGTGGAGCTGCGGGAAGGGCAGTTGATGTATCCAACACTCGCGTGTAAACACTAAGAGGTTTTTCACAATAGAGTGAAACAAGACAACTACAGTATTTGTATTTTACCCATGTATGTTCGTGTCAGGAGCTCTGTAAGTGTCTGATGTTTCCATCCTACTTTGGTTACGGGATGTTCAGTTTTTGATGAACCTTTAGTTTCTGGTGTGTAATCAGTTCTTTGTGAACGATGGTGTGCTTCCTCTGCAGAGGCTGGGTGGGTTTGACCTAGACGCCCACCGACTTCCATGAGAAGATGGAGCTGTGTGACGTGTGTGGGTCATTTCTGGTCATCGGGGACGTCCAGCTCAGGGTCGACGCCCACCCTCCTTGGTAAACAGCACTTGGTTTTGCACGCATCAGAGCCACCATTGCAGAACTCAAGGTAAGAGATGTGCATTGTGTGTAGTATGGTGTGTGTGTGTGTATGTGTGTGTGGTGTGTGTGTGTGTATGTGTGTGTGTGTGTATGTGTGTGTGTTTTGTGCGTGCAAACCTTCAGAAGGTTACATAGTTCAGGCTGGTTTTCTTTCACTTAACCCTTTCATTTTCCAACTCAATAACACTCTATGAATGGACCCGTATGTTTAGCTTAGATCAATTTTTCTTATTAAGTTGGTAAGCCACTTAACTGTTGACCAGCCCAACCTTTGTGTGCACTACAGAACTCAGTCCTGAACCAGAGAGTGCAGTACTGCTCATTGACGCATGCTAACATAAATGCATTGTAAGGTTTGACTGACCTTCACACACAAAAATCGGTTTAGTCAGTCGTCCAGGTTAGTGCTGTGTGTGAAGGGAAGGGGAGGGAGTTGGGGGGGCCACAGGAAATCGTTATGATGTTGTCAGGTGTCAAAACTTTTTCCCAGGATCAACAATTCGGCTCTTCATTTTTGTTACCAAGTTGCGTATGTTTGTGTCGGTCGTCACACCTGTTCTGTCTGGGCCACTACAACTCTGTTGATAGAATACTATCGTGTGCTTGTGTACTGGTTTGTGGTGGTCTTGTATGTCAAGGGAACATGAAACATGGCGTCTGGGAATGTTGTGTCTTTTATATGTCCAGTCAACATGTGTAGTCTATATGGAGGCAGGAATGCCCCTCCCCTGTGAGGCTCCGAAGAGATACCCCCCCCGTACTCAGGTACCCAGCATGGTTTGGTGTCTTAAATGGTTTGGTTGTCTTAACATTTGCTTTTCAGTGTGTGTGTGCTAGCGTTATATCTGCTCTGTATGCAGCACCGAGCTGACAGTGGTTAGAGGGGCGGGGGCTTGTTTGTTACATTTTCCCAACTGTTACATAATTCAGTGCTTTTTGTCTCTGTAGAAGGCCAAGGAGGACAAGATAAAGAGGAGGCATGGGAGTTTGAGGATCGTGACGACAGGAGTCGGGATCGCGACAGCAAAGAAGCAGTGGACAAGGGCAGTGGTGAAAAAGAGGTTAAGATGAGCAAGGAGGAGGAGAAGGAGATTGTCACTAAGGGGAAAACCTGGCGTGTCAGTAGGGACAGCAGGAGCAGCAGAAGCAGGTGGGTGCAGATAAGCCACTGTATAAAGAGGCCTGTACGAGAGATGGGTGAACAGATCGTGTGTGTGTGTGTGTGTGTGTGTGTGTGTGTGTGTGTGTGTGGTGTGTGTGTGTGTGTGTGTGTGTGTGTGTGTGTGTGTGCGTGTGTGCGTACATGTGTGTGTGCGTGCATGTGTGTGTGTGTGGGTGGGTGGGTGGGGGTCTGGACAATAGTTTAGTTATTCCTCCTCCAGGTCTCGTGAGCGGGATCATGGCAGGCAGTTGCCCAGAAGTCGTGAGCAGAGACTCAGGTCTCCAGACAAGGAGAGGATTGGACGCTCCAGGAGCAGAGAGAGAGAGAAGGCAACAAACAAACGAAGGTCACGATCCCATTCCAGGGGGTAGAGAGCAGCCAGGCAGGAGGTACAGAAGATCAGCAAGTAGGGAAAAAGAGAAGAGAGATGAACGACAGCGTTCTCGATCACGCAGCAGGGAAAGAAGGAAAGAAGAGTATGTGTCTGTCAGGCTATGGGGTTAGGTATTGTGGGGTATGTGCTATGGGGTTAGGTATTGTGTGCACAGGTGAGTGTGTGTCTGTCAGGCTGGGGTTATTGTGTGCACAGGTGGGTATGTGTCTGTCAGGCTGGGGTTATTGTGTGCACTGGTGAGTATGTGTCTGTCAGGGTATTGTGTGCACAGGTGGGTATGTGTTATGGGGTTATGTATTTTGTGCACAGGTGGGTATGTGTTATGGGGTTAGGTATTGTGTGCACAGGTGGCAGGTGGGTATGTGTCTGCCAGGCTGGGGTTAGGCATTTTTAATTTGTGCAGACCTAGGGAACGAGCAAAGATCGTGAAGGAAAGGAAAGGTCAAAAGAAGAGAGATCAAGAGAGGAAAGACCAAGAGAAGAGAGATCGAGGGAGGAGAAACCAAGAGAAGAGAGATCGAGGAGGAGAAACCAAGAGAAGAGAGGTCAAGGGAAGATAGGCGTGAGGGAAAGACAAAGTGAGGGAGGAAAGAAGAGACAGGGACAGGAGTGGCAGGCCAAGAGAGCGCGAAGAGAGGGACAAGCCAAAGGACAAGGACAGAGAAGAATCATGATAGGGGGCTTAGGAGGACTTTGTTGGCTGTTGAAATACTTCATTGTATATACGCTGTTTTTTTTTTTCTTTTCTTTATTCTTTTTTTTTTTTTTTTTTTTTTTCCTTTGGTATATGGCACGAGTTAATAATATCGCAAAATGGCGGCAGTGGATACTCTCTGCGACTTGTGCCGGAATATACACGAGTTCTGGTTAGCTGGACGAGTTTGAAGCAATCAAATTGCTTACTACTTATTCCCTTTCAGAGGAGCAGCTTCGGCAGCACCTGGAGGGCAGGCGCCATCTTGCTTTACTGCAAAGAGTAGAAACCGCGAGACGATCAATATACGTGGCGTGGATTCCCATCTGCAGAAACGAAATACTCGGACCTCAAAGCCTTTTCGAACGGTTTGGTTCGGTTGTGCAGGTGGCTCTGGACGACAAAAAGGTACATCAAAATCAGCTATATCTCGCAGCGCGTGAGATCATATATCGCTTTTCCAGTTCTTTGCCATTGTAGAATTTACGAGCGTCGATGGAGCCTTACAGGTGCTCCGAAGCCCGGACACACTCACACTACACGGAAACGGCTGGTCGTAAAGCCGAGAGAGGCCAAGCTCACGTCGACGAAGGCACCCTTAGAGGTTCAAGGAAGCACGTGTTCATCAGAATCCATGGAGACCGTTGCTGCTGAACAGCCTTCGGCGCCATTTTCGAGCAGAGTGGAGCTGCCGCCAGATCTGCTCTCCCAGCTGCAGCAAGCCAGCACAGTAATCCCCCATTTAACGAGCCCCCTCGCGATTGTTTGAAGGAGTGACTTTTTGCAGACCACTGCACAGATGGAGCTGGTGGCTGCGAACTACCAGATGTCAGAAGAAGGCATGAAGGCGCAGTGCGAGGTATGTGCTCACCTGCGGAGGATGTTCCCGCGTTCCCTCGTAATCCTCTTTGGGTCAGTGGTCTCCGGCCACGCCTTTGTCACGTCGGACTGTGACGTCTGCATTCTGACCGACCCCTCCCCCCGGGACATGGAGGACTTTGACCCCACACGCTACTACAATCAGCAGCTGCTGCGCATTTGGCACAGTACTCTGTACTCGGGCCCAGGCCTCCAGGAAGCGGGTGGCACTTGTCTGCCAGCTGCGCCACAGCAGTGGGTCACTCACTTCCAGCAGGGAGCCAAGAGCTCTTCGCCACTGTTTGATGTAATTCTCTCGTGCCTTCAAAGTGACACGCGCTTCACACGTGTGGTCCCCATCCCATTTGCTCGCTGTCCCATTGTGAGATTTTTATGACCCCTCCAGTCCACACTGATGTCTCAATTGATAACAGGCAAGTTGGAAGACTTTGCTTGGCTTCAGACCAAAGCTCACCCTCCCATCACTGCACCCTCTCAACACACCACCCTCCCTCACTCCACTCTTCCAATGTTTCATTCATCCACCATCACTCACCTACCACCAACCACCCTCCCTCCATCACGGCAACTCACGCACCCCCTGCGATCACGGCAATGACCGCACGCACCGCCACCTACGCACACGACCACAGCACCGCACACACGACCGCCACAGACCGAACGCACCGCACAACACCGACGCACCGCCACGACACACGCAGCGCACACGACCACACGACCGCCACCGACAGCACACGACCGCACGAACGCCACAAGACCGCACGCACCGCCACACGACCGAACACACGACGGCAGGCACAGCCACACGACCGCCACACCGCACACACGACCGCACGCACGCCACAGCCGCACGCACCGCCACACGACCGAACACACGCACAGCCGCCACACGACGCCACACGACCGACGCACCGCCACACGACGGACACACCCGCCACACGACCACAGCACCGCACACGACCGCACACGACCGCACGCACCGCCACACGACGCACGCACCCGCCACACGACAGCTCAGCACGACGGCACACACCCACACAAGACACACACACTCACCGCCACACTACCTCACACTCCATACGACCACACCACATCACACACTACACACTAACCTCACCTACCTACACACTACATCATCACCTACACACTACCTCACTACCTCACAATACACACACAACCTCACTCACCTCCACACTACCTCACACACTACTTCACTCATCCTCCACACTACCTCACTCACCTTCCCTCCTATCACTGCACCCCACCTCACCCTCCACCCATCACTGCACTCAGGCTTGGGCCTTACAACACGCGACTGATCAGAGCCTACTGTGAGTTTGATGCGCGATTCTACACCGTTCTCTCCTCCTGCGTCTCTGGATGAGGGTTACCGGGATCAAGCGCGCCCAACTCCACAACTACGCCCTCACCCTGATGCTCATCCAAGCCCTTCAGTGCGCAGATCCCCCTGTGTTGCCCTGTCTGCAGGACCCAGGGGCCTGGCCTGTCAACATGGCGTGGTTTGCCCAGGGGTTCGCGCCCACCACCAACAGACCCACGGCTGTGGGGGGCTGGCATTGTAGCTTCACTCCACCAGGCTCCCTCATGCATAGCAAGAATACCCAGTCTCCAGGTAGCGGCTGGGAGGGGGGGGGAGGGAAGGGATTGTCCTTGTGGGATGTAGTTTTGTTGGGTTTTTCGGTATCATATTTAATACACATACACACATACACACATACATGCATACATACATACACACATACTACACACATACATACATACATACACATACATACATACATACTCACATAAACACATGCACGTGCACATACGCATGTACACATGAACACAAAAATTACGCACACGTACACAAACATACGCACACGTACACACACTTGTAGCCATCCTGCTGGCCCATTTCTTCCACTTCTATTCCGAAGTGTTTGACCTTCACACTCACTGCGTGACCATCCACATCAACCCAAGTCGGAGGCTTACAATTGAAGAAGCCATGCGTCTGGCCCAGGAGTCCAATCCAGCATGCAGAGTGTCCCACTTCAGGGAGGGGCAGCTGTGCATTCAGGATCCCTTTGAGCTAAGCCACAACGTCGCCAAGTCCCTCTCGCGGGACGCTCTCGTGCGATTGGTGGGACACTGCGGACTGGCACTGCAGCAGTTGCG
>JABACO010000015.1:7646106-7662538 GCA_013339895.1 Ephydatia muelleri
CAAGGGAGGGAGGGAGAGGAAGGGGAGGGAGGAGAGGAAGGGAGGGAGGGAGAGGAAGGGAGAGAGAGGAAGGGAGGGAGAGGAAGGGAGGGAGAGGAAGGGGGGAAAGGAAGTGAAGGTGGAAGGAAAGAGGAATGGAGAGAGGAGGAAGGAAGGGGGGAGTGAATTGGATAATGATTATACAGTACTAACATGTACCTCATCAGATGAATTGTGTTCAGGACAGAAGAAGAACACAGCTCCATGTTTCCTAATATCCGGAACATGAATGGGATGTGCAATGTCCACAGCCTGAAAGCTAACCTGGAAAGAAACAGCATCAGCATGGACCCCATTCCATTCCAGCATCAGCATGGACCCCATTCCATTCCAGCATCAGCATGGTCCCCATTCTATTGCAACCCTCCCATGGTAAATACCTGGGCCTTTAGTCGATCCAGCTTCCTCCCGACTACCCAATCTTTGCACTCGTTGGTGGAGGCCTTGAAGTGGAGGTGTGGCACATTGGAGTCGCTCAGTAGGGCAACAGCCACGCCCACTCTTTTAGAGTCTCCAAACATCAAAGCATCCTGCCAAGTATCATGTTACTTTCAGTTGTATTTTCCCCCTCAGATATCCAAGTTAGTTAATTATTAGTTGGGAAAGTGTGGACCCAAGGCATGCATATAAGACTCTTCAGGATTTAGTTTTATGCTTGCGATTAAAATGAACATCTAATTAGAGCTGATGGACCGCCCAATTTTTAGTGCATAAGAATTGTTTTGTAAAGGACTTTATCACCCCTTTGAAAATAAAAATTGAAAACTTGGAAAAATAATAATACAAAACCTGAGCTTCCATTTCGTGGACCCATGCCCCTATAATTATTGTTATAACATATGAACTTCAAGACTTTGCAGTGTGCAGACAGCCCCTCACCTCCTTTATGGCACCAATGGCAGCACACATGGCCTTCTCAGGGCACAGGCCACCTGTCTTGCCCAAAAATGAGATCTTTTCAAGCAACCCCTGTCTCTTTGCCACGATGATGAAGCTCTTCAAATGTCAGCTGTGTACGTGTTGAATGTGTGTGTGGAATAGATGTGTGTCATTCTGTACATACATGCACGTTAGGGTTAATAGAAATATGCCACACTCAAGTGTTGGGTATATGCATGTAGCACTTCTCCCATGTACACACCTTCACATAGACCCCTCCCATGTACACACCTTCACACTAGACCCCTCCCATGTACACACCTTCACGCTAGACCCCCTCCCATGTACACACCTTCACACCAGACCCTCCCAACCTTCCCACTAGACCCTCCCAACCTTCACATTAGACCCCTCCCTGTACACACCTTCACGCTAGACCCCGCCCATGTACACACCTTCACGCTAGACCCCTCCATGTACACAATTCACGCTAGCACTCCTCCCATGTACACACCTTCACACCAGACCTCCCAACCGATGCTAGACCCCTTTCATGTACACACTTCACGCTACCCTCCCATGTACACACCTTCACACTAGACCCCTCCCATGAACACACCTTCACACTAGACCCTCCAACCTTCAAATTAGACCCCTCCCATGTACACACCTTCCCGCTAGACCCCGCCCATGTACACACCTTCACGCTAGGGACCCCTCCCATGTACACACTTCAACCAGACCCTCCCAACCTTCACGCTAGACCCTCCCATGTACACACCTTCACGCTAGACCCTCCCATGTACACACCTTCTGCTAGGACCCCTCCCATGTACACACCTCACGCTAGAACCCTCCCATGTACACACCTTCACACTAGACCCCTCCATGTACACACCTTCACACTAGACCTCTCCCATGTACACACCTTCACACTATCACTCAGCAGCTCCAAGAACTCCTCTGTCTTTCTGGTGCAAGGCTAGCCACGAGCTGCTCAATGTACATGTGGAAATGGTTCCTGCTGAGGCCTCCCTGGGAAGCTCGCAGAGGCCAAGATTCCGCAGCTATGGTAACAAACAACCACCTAATTGATCATGTCACCACCCATGCATGACCTTCCCCACACCTTCCCTCGTACCTTCTTCCTGGGCTTGCTCGATGGATGTTCCCTTCCACCTGCCCAGACCAGCTTCAGCTCCTCGCACTCAATGTAATAGAGTGGTCATTGTCCCATATGGCAAAGATGGCGTCCACTTGTTGGTGTCTGTGCAGCTCAGCCATGTACTGCTGGGCCTATCAAGGGGGGGAAAGGGGACAAGGGGAATATGGAGGGGGGACAGGGGGATATGAAGGGGATAGGGGAATATGGAGGGGACAGGGGGAATATGGAGGGGACAGGGGAACTTGGAAGGGACAGGGAATTTGGAGGGACAGGGAAATATGGAGGGAACGGAGGGAATATGGAGGGGATAGGGAATATGGAGGGAATGGAGGGAATATGGAGGGGATAGGGAATATGGAGGGAACAGGGAAATATGGAGGGAATGGAGGGAATATGGAGGGGACAGGGAAATATGGAGGGAACGGAGGGGAATATGGAGGGGATAGGGAATATGGAGGGAACGGGGGGAATATGGAGGGGGGTAGGGAATATGGAGGGGAACAGGGAAATATGAGGGAATGGAGGGAATATGGAGGGGACAGGGAAATATGGAGGGAAAGGAGGAATATGGAGGGGACAGGGGGAGTATGGAGGGGACAGAGGGAGTATGGAGGGGACAGAGGGAATATGGAGGGAACGGAGGGGACAGGGAGAATATGGAGGGGACAGGGGGAGTATGGAGGGGACAGAGGATTATGGAAGGGACAGAGGGGACAGGGGGAATATGGAGGGACAGGGGGAATATGGAGGGAACAGGGGGAATATGGAGGGGACAGCCTCACTATCTTCAATCTCTCTGCTTGCTCTTCCTTGTCTCCACATAGTTATCCTTCAGATAGACTGCTAGCTCATTTGCAAGAGACCTGCACAACACGAAGGGTGTGCATGGATGATGGTTAAAGGCTAATGGTGGGTCTGGTCTACCTTGGAGTCTCCTCCCCCAGGAACAGGTCTACAAGATGCATGAACTGATGCTGTGTGAGTGTGCTGTGGGTTCCATACCCCTCCAGGGCCAGTGGGAGTGATGCTCGTGATGTCATCCCTGATTAAAACGAACAGTTAGGGCTACAAGAGAAGAAAAGGCTTCCCTACTGATAGAAGCCTTGATTGAGTTGGAGGCAGTACGTTGCTGGCAGTGACCATGCGACTGATGGTGAGTCTTTGCAGCAGTAAGCAGAGGCGTGGTGGAATGTGCGAGGCTTTCTGAGCTTCTCTGCTTTGAACGTCTCTGGTGAAAACTGGTTGTCCGGTTGGGAGGGAGCCTTGCTGAAAAAATCGGCCACCTGACCACTCCCATGTCATGGCTATGGATGGAGGTCACTTTGCTACCCCCCCACCACGGGTGCAGTTGGTCCTTGAGATGTTGCAGCTGCCAGCTGTCCCCTCTTGTAGGCGGGGTTGTGTGGGAGGGTGATGTCACTTCTAAGGAGTCCTGTCAGACAGGCTGGTGGGGGTGGGGATTTCATCCTCTTTCCTCCCACTCCTCTCCTTCAATCGGCTCTGCCAATGGCCCTATAAAAAATGTAGCCCATCCATCTTTTTCATTCATGTGATTACTCTTCCCCATAGAATGGCACTCCAGTACCATCCCATCCTCTTCCCCCGTCGAGTGTCATGTAACCTCCTCCCCAGTCCAATCCAGTATCATGCACCCTCCTCTTGAGCCCAAATCTCTTTCAGCCCAATATTGTGTACCCTCTTCCCCAGTCCAATCACTCCAGTACCCTCCTCCCCTTGACCATACATCTGCGTGGGTTTCCGTAGCTTTCTCTTGTACGTCCTTGCGAAGTTGCTCCGTAGAACCTCGCTAGAAGGTAGAGTATCCGGATCCTATCCAACCCCTCATCCTAGCCGAGCAGGTATGGGGACCAGTGATGGGAGGCAAGCAACAGTGGTCACGGGAGTGTTAACGACGCTAAGAGAGGCATACCTTGTGGGACGCACACTGGTTGAATGTGGCAGCAAACAGGCTCCTGCATGGACATGCACATAACACTGAGAAGACTGTGACATGCGATGCGCGCTGTTTGCTAAGAGTCTAATCTGTGCACGCACATCCTATCTCTTCATCTTGCTCTGCGTCCGCTCTTTTCCACAGATGCACAAATATTCTGCGAGCGCATTGAAGGTGTCCGCTGGTAGAATTAGTGCCATCTTCATCATTTCCTGTGCGTATGAAAATGTCTTAAAGTCATTTGAATGTTTTCTATATTTAAAATGCCACGTACATGGATAAATTCAGATCGAAATAGAACTGCATTGTCAGACCCTAGAGAAAATCCCGCACAGCAATTGGTCTACAAGAGACAAGTTGCCAAAGCCATTGAATGTCGAACAGAAAAGAGTGTTCGCCTACCATTGCCGTTCTCCTCCGTCCACGCGCGGAGTGCTTGCGCTACCTGGTCGGGAAAAAAGTAATAGAGTTTACGTAGTGAGAAATGTAACCGGCGGTCAACGCTCGCGCACACGACGTTTACGGCCATTACCTGATTGGTTGGAACGCCTTCTCCGGCTCCGAGCTCCCAGTGTTTGAACACTTCGTCGAGCCTCGCTGTCTTCCTGTCTTCCTCCCGCCGCTCGTCTTCTTGCTGTCGGAGTCTCTGCTGGGTGCGTTGTTTGGATTGAGCCTTTAACGTGGCTATTCCGCTGTCTTCCGTCGCGCGCGCAACAAGGCGTTCAGTTCGTCAGCGATTCGTCGCATGCTTCTATTATACGGTGATGCCGCGGGTGGATTGCTGCTGTACTTTGGATTGTTTCGCATCAGGTAACGAGCTAGAAAGTCGATGGGATTGAAACTGTGGTAGGTGTTGAGGCTCGTCGTCCAATCCTTGTTTGCTAACTTCCACAAGAAGGTCATCCAATCCCATTATCAAGGTGGGCAACAGATGAGACACCAGGTAGGCTCTCGTTGATAAGCTCACGCCGCTGTGGTCCAAACCATTCCTTAGCTAAGAGATCCAAAGGTAGGCTGTTGAGAATAGATTGTTCGTGTCTTAACTTTCGTCTGTGTGCTTGCGTTTGAGAGGCGAAGTCAATCAAGTGTGAACGTTTTCCTTCGAAATGTTGTTGCTGTACCCGATATAGCTCGTTATCCCACTGCGGGTCATTTGAAGTTTCGCTACAGGTTGATTTCCATTCTGAAGCAAATTAAATTCTGCCGTTATGAAAGGAGCGCAAAATGTTGCGCATGCGCGTGTATTTATGACCCGCCGTGTTGTCAACAATTAATATATTAACAATCGTCACATTAACGTACGTTAACCCATCTGTTGCGGCGCCAACATAATATGGCAACATCGGAGCTGCCGTTTTGTGGCAAGCGGGGGAATGGCTCCCGTCAGCCAGCAACGCATAAATTTGAGCGCCATCCTCGAGCATCCACGGTAAGTGCGCGTCAGTGAACGAAACACTGTTGACTGGCTGTTTCGTAGGTTGAGAGCTCACTGCAGTCTTGTTTCACGGGGTAAGCTAATTTCGTACAGAGGGTACTTGAAAAAGGAACTATATGTTAACAGCTGCATCAAGTAGGGTGCTGATTCCGAGCTCCAAACCTCAGGAGGACCTGCTGGAAACAATGAAGATGCTGTTGAGCTCATCTCCACCTGTGTGTTGAGTGTATTGTGTACGTACATGTATTGCCTTGCGCATATGTGGCTAAAAAATTGCGCGTATTGTGCATGAATACTCTATGCATGTTTGTTTGTGTGTGTGTGTGTGTGTGTTTGTGTATGTATCTATTATATTTGATGTACATACATACATACATACATACATACATACATACATACATACATACATACATACATACATAACACACATACATACACACACATACATTACATACACACATACATACATACATACATACACACATACATCACACACATACATACATACAACATACACATACACACACTGCATACACACACACACGCACACACACACTGCAATTATTCTGTGTGCATTAGAAGCTCATAGAAGTTGTTGGTGCATGGTTCAGAAGGTCCACATAAGATGTGTATAAATGTATGTGTGTATATTGATTGTGTGTTTGTGCAAATGTGTGTGTGGTCTGTCTGTGTGATTGTGTGAGTCTGTTATAGGTGGCAATAACTGTACATAATAACATGCAAGCATCAGTTTCCATTTACATAAATGTGCAGTACAATAAGGGGTGTCAAACACAACCATGTATTCAAGCATGCTACTGAGTTATGTGCAACCTGTGTGCATATGTGTGTACGTGAGTTACATGCACCTGTGTACATATGTGTGTACGTGAGTTATGTGCACCTGTGTGCATATGTGTGTACGTGAGTTACATGCACCTGTGTACATATGTGTGTACGTGAGTTACGTGCACCTGTGTACATATGTGTGTACGTGAGTTATGTGCACCTGTGTACTATTGTGTTACGTGAGTTATGTGCACCTGTGTACATATGTGTGTACGTGAGTTACATGCACCTGTGGTACATATGTGTGTACGTGAGTTATGTGCCCTGTGTACATATGTGTGTACGTGAGTGAGTTACATGCACCTGTGTACATATGTGTGTACGTGAGTTACATGCACCTGTTACATATGTGTGTACGTGAGTTATGTGCACCTGTGTACATATGTGTGTACGTGAGTGAGTTACATGCACCTGTGTACATATGTGTGTACGTGAGTTACATGCACCTGTGTACATATGTGTGTACGTGAGTTATGTGCACCTGTGTGCATATGTGTGTACGTGAGTTACGTGCACCTGTGTACATATGTGTGTACGTGAGTTACATGCACCTGTGTACATATGTGTGTACGTGAGTTACATGCACCTGTGTACATATGTGTGTACGTGAGTTATGTGCACCTGTGTACATATGTGTGTACGTGAGTTACATGCACCTGTGTACATATGTGTGTACGTGAGTGAGTTACGTGCACCTGTGTACATATTTGTGCACTTACTGGTGCATGGTGTACACTGCACATGTGATAAATATGGTCTCGAGTATCTTATCTGAATGTAAAGCACAAACCTCATCCATCTCACTTGCAAATCATTTCATTTTTGCTGACTCAAATTTCCATGTGCTGGCATATTTCATGTTGTGTAGGATATTTTAATTAATGCTCCCTCTCTGTATGTATAGGACCCACATCGACCTTTACATGGATCAATACATGCTTTTTGTAGCCAATCAAGTGAACCATTTACGGGTCGTTCCATCTCTTAAGTGGTTTCCAACTTGGTTGCCATGGGACAACTGCAATCTCGGTGGGGTTCACTGATTGTGTGACCCTTCAGAGCCACACACCCTAATAGCTGTACATATTGTGGTCAGCATTTCCGTTATGTTTCCAGTTTGGCGTGCGAAGTGGTGTTACGCTATTTGGACCTGAGCAAGGAGATGGTTTGGAAGGAGTCCTTGAAGTTTATCAAAGAAATATTGGAGGCGTTGACTACAAAGTATGCTGCTGTTTTTCAGTAGCCTCCCCTTCTCCCACTCTTCCTCCTCTCTCCCTTACCCTCTCCCATCTCCATCCTTCTTCCCTCCCTTCTCCATCCTTCCCTCCCATCTCCATCCTTCCCTCCCATCTCCATCCTTCCTCCCTCCTCCATCCTTCCTCCCCTCTTCCATCCTTCCCTCCCATCTCCATCCTTCCCTCCCATCTCCATCCTTCCCTCCCGTCTCCATCCTTCCCTCCCACTCCATCCTTCCCTCCCATCTCCATCCTTCCTTCCCATCTCCATCCTTCCCATCTCCATCCTTCCCTCCCCCCTCCTTCCTTCCCTCCTCCATCCTCCTCTCTTTACTCCTTTCCTTCCCTCCTCCATCCTCCTCTCTTTACTCCTTTCCTTCCCTCCTCCCTCCTCCTCCTCCTCTCTTTACTCCTTTCCCTTCCCCTCCTCCATCCTCCTCTCTTTACTCCTCCTTTCCCTTCCCTCCTCCATCCTCCTCTCTTTACTCCTTTCCTTCCCTCCTCCATCCTCCTCTCTTTACTCTCTTTCCTTCCCTCCTCTCATCCTCCTCTCTTTACTTACTCCTTTCCTTCCCTCCTCCATCCTCCTCTCTTTACTCCTTTCCTCCCACTCTCTGCTGCTCCAGGGCTGCAGAGATCTGACCAAGCAGCTATTGCAGAGGTTTGATCACTGCCATTAGTTGTGCCAGAGCACCAAATTCCTGCTTTGCACAAGGACAGGAGGTATTGTGCGACTCTCTCATGCATCTTATCAGGCATGATCTCTGTCATGTGCACCACCCTTATGTTCCCTTCCCACATCCCCCACCCACCTCCCCTCCCACCCACCTCCACCACCCTCCATCCCACCTCTCTTCAGCTTCTTGCATACATTCTCAACAGGAACTCAGCCCTTATGCCGGCCCCCTACTTTGCACACGATTGAGGTATGGACTGTTGTGCATGTGTGTATGGGTTGTCTACAACACAAATGTGTGTATGTAATGTATGGGTGTCTACAACACACATGTGTGTATGTATGTATGGTTGTCTACAACACACATGTGCACACAATGTGTGTATGTGTGCCACACATGTATCTATACTTCGTGCCATGGCAGATCCAGAGGCAGTATCCAGATACGAATCACACACCACACTGGGTAATGACCACACCCCTCCCCCCTCTTACTGTCCCTGGTTCCCAGGCCTTACTCGCTTCTTCCACAATGGTCTGCAAAGAGGTCATTGGAAAACTAAGAAGTGGAATGGTCACTACAGCAGAGATGGTTGTCTGGAATAGGTGCGTCACCTCGGTGTCAGGAGGTTGCTATAGCACCAGAGGTTAAGGTAGCACCATGGGCAGTGTTAGGGTAATGTTAGAGTAGCACTATGACAGTGTTAAGGTAGCACCATGGCAGTGTTAGGGTAATGTTAAGGTAGCACTATGACAGTGTTAAGGTAGCACCATGGCAGTGTATTGTAAGAGGTGTGCAGATACTTCAGTTTTTACCACACCCATTCTCCACCCACACACACACACACACACACACACACACACACACACACAGTTCCTGCCATTCTGCGGCCAGTACTTGGTGTCTCCACCACATACATGCCAGTGAACGCTTGGAGGCTTGACCCCTCAAAGCAGTGCTGCTATACCTTAAAGGGCCTCCTGCCTTACAAGGAGGTGGGTGTGGAATTGTGTGGACTTCTGGGCTCATTTGCATTACCCTGTGGACCCACCTTCACATCATCAATGCAAGAAGCACACACACAATTCACTTAGTAGCACCGTACCACACATTACTTCAACACGTGTCACAAAGTGCACCTTCCACAACATCCAACGCCAGCACATACCCATCCACACATCAACCATCTCACACATCACCGTCCACACACTCACCTCCAACACATCCACCTCCACACATCACCTCCACACATCACCTTCACACAGTCCAATCCACACATCACCTCCACATAGTCACCTCCACACATCACCTTCACACATATCCCCTCCACACAGTCACATCCACACATCACCTCACACATAGTTACTCTTCACACATCACCCTCCACATAGTCACCTCCACACATCACCTCCACACACCTCACCCCCCACATCACCTCCCACACCTCACCTCCACCATCCCTCCCACACACTCACCTTCACACAGTCACATCCACACATCACCCTCCATAGTCACCTTCACACATCACCTTCACACATCACCTCCCACACATCACCTCCACACATCACCTTCACACATCACCTCCACACATTCACCTCCACACATCACCTTCACACTCCCCTCACCTCACCTTCACACATTACCTCCACACATCACCTCCACACATTCACCTCCACCATCACCTTCACACAGTCACCTCCACACATCACCTCCACACATCACCTTCACCACATCACCTCCACACATTGATTTGGTAGCACATCCACTTTCATAATCCCTTTGGTCTACAGACTCTGTTGAAGCCTCAGGAAGACTTGATCTATTACAATCGTGATCCAACCTAACTCCAAGGATGTGATCAGTTCCATCCTCAACCTTGCTAGACAAGTGAGTGTCCTCCTTGTCCACCCCTTCCCTCCCCCTCCCCCTTCCTACCTCCTCCTGCCACTCCTCCCCTCCCCCTCCTCACTGATCTGTCACTACAGACTCCCAGCCAAACCAGTTTTGTTGAAGAGGCCATTGCACGCCTCGGGGTGGTTGCCATGGAGCTCTCAGAGCACAACCTGGAAGCCCCAGAGGCTGTTGAAGTGTGGAACCAGATGGCCAATATTCTCATCTTCTATAGCTACCTGCAGCTGGCCCCGTTGGGTACTGTGCTGGAGAGGTAAGGGAGAAGGTGTGTGTAGTGTGTGGTATGGGGGTATATGTGTGTAGTGTGTGTGGTATGGGTATAGTGTGTGGTTGTGGTGGTTTGTGGGTGTGTATTGTGTGGGTGTTGTTACTGTATGTGTGCAATGGAGGGTCACCAGTGTGGGGTGGAGTGCAGTGTCTCATGGCGGAAAGCTTACAAGGTGTGTGCTCTTTGTTCCTTCGTAGCTTTACCAGCTTGCATTATCGTAAGGGGCGTGGCTATCTGATGTGGACAATTCTCCCAGTACACCACCAGCACCAGCACCAATGTAGCAGCCAAGGCTCCACAGGTTGGGTGCACACACATGCATGTCAGGTGCCTGCCATGTGACATTCCCTTGACAACCAGCCCAGCAGCTTGTGGGTCCAGAAGGAGTTTCTTCCCATGATGAGTGTGTTTGACCTCCTCTACCAGGACAAAGAGGTGGGGCTTTTGTTGTTGTCATGGGATACGATAACTCTTTTTGTTGCTGTGGAATTTTCTGCCCGGTTTCAGCCTTTGCCAGTTCCGGACACGTCTAAACCTTTCCTGTGTCCTATGATGTTTCAATGGCCAGTCTCTGGATCTCCTATACCAAAAAGGTGTGCTTTATATGGGAGGATTGTGGATTCCGGTTTGACTGCAGTTGCTTGGTGTGAACAGGCTGAAGCAGATAAAGTTACTCTTCCAAGAACCACCCCATGCCTGCTTAGAAAACAAATTGAGTAAGATATTGATGTGGTCATGTGATGGTCATGTGGGGTAGTGTGATGGTCATGTGGGTAGTGTGGTGGTCATGTGGGTAGTGTGATGATCATGTGGGGTAATGTGATGGTCATGTGGGTAGTGTGATGGTCATGTGGGGTAGTGTGATGGTCATGTGGGGTAGTGTGATGGTCATGTGGGTAATGTGATGGTCATGTGGGTAGTGTGATGGTCATGTGGGGTAGTGTGATGGTCATGTGGGGTAGTGGGGTGCAAATGTTTATGTATGAGTGTGTCATGTGGGTAGTGTGATGGTCATGTGGGGTAGTGTGATGATCATGTGGGGTAGTGTGATGGTCATGTGGGGGTGATGGTCATGTGGGTAGTGTGATGGTCATGTGAGGTAGTGTGATGGTCATGTGGGGTAGTGTGATGGTCATGTGGGGTAGTGTGATGGTCATGTGGGGTAGTGTGATGGTCATGTGGGTAGTGTGATGGTCATGTGGGGTAATGTGATGGTCATGTGGGTAGTGTGATGGTCATGTGGGGTAGTGTGATGGTCATGTGGGGTAGTGTGATGGTCATGTGGGGTAGTGTGATGGTGTGGTTAGTGATGAGATCATGAGGTGAGGAGGGTCATGAGGTGAGGATGATCATGAGGTGAGGATGGTCATGAGGTGAGGATGGTCATTTGGGTGTTGATATATGGAATGGGCGGGACAAACAGGGAGATTGAGCACATTTTGTGGAATCTGCAGATGGATTGAGAAGCTGAACGAGGAGCTACCTGTTGCATCCATTGCAATGAAGGATTACTCACTCCCCCTTCTCCTCAACATCTGTGAGACTACATTTGCCCTTGTGTCATGTGCATATCACATACTCGTCACATGTGCAGACACAGTAATGAAAAGCTATTGAACGTGCTTTTGGAAAGCACAGTGGGGTCACCCACCTCCTCCCCATCCCCTACAACTCCCCTGGCATGTACAACTCTCAACGTTCTCATCATGCACGCCAAAGTCAGGTGAGCCTTGCCTTGCGTCATGTGATCAGGGCATGACTCCTCTGGCCTAGGTTGATGGACAAATTCAAGAACCATCTTATCAAGATAGCAGAGGTGCCAAGCAGGCGGACCCACAGCTCTAGTGCATGCTTTGCTAGAGTCCTATGGACGTCTGCTTGTGTGGCTGGGACCAGAAATTTGGCAAAGTGAGCACTATTTAAGAAAGTCCCCAAGTTGCTGTGATCCAACCTTCTCATCTGTTCTTCCATTTTTGGATTTTTCACACACACATCACATTACAACATAATGCACACACACACACATTGCACACAATACACACAACACATATATACACACATACACACACATATATACATACATACACACATCCATCCACATGCACACACACACACACACACACACACAACACACACACACACATGTATGTACTTCTTGGCATGTCTTCTCGCCTTCCTCCTGCCCGTCACTTTAAACAGCTCAGCTTATTCCAGCAGTCTTCAAGACTCAGTCTTGGCACGTGCTACACGCTCTGCTTGAGTTGAATAGCATATCGCGGAGTGCAACCTTCCAGCTGGCAGTTCAGTATGAAGTTCCAGATGCTACAGCAGTTTCAAACTGTGGGCCGGTGTTACATGATACCTAACCAGCTTTTTGTTAGGTGGGTGTGACCAGAGTTAATAACTTGATACCTGACCAAACTTTTGGTGGGTGTAGCCAGTTAATAACTTGTTGTCTAACTAGCTCTTTGTTAGGGTGGATTTACCCAGGTGCAACTAGCTCCATGAGATGGGTGGGTGGGCTGGTGTTAATATGTTGCTGTGAAGGACTGTTCCTCGATGGTAGAATCTTCATGTGTGGTGTGGTGTGTGTGTGGTGTGTGTGGGTGTGTGTTTGTGGGGTGTGTGTGTGTGTGTGTGTGTGTGTGTGTGTGTGTCTAGTGTGGAGACAAGCTGTGCTGAGGATAATCAAGGGGCTCAATACACCAGAGTTCCTTATCCAGTTGGCCAAGCAAGTGCGCCACAGACCCAAAAGTTGTAGGTCCAAGAACACAGCAATAAGCAGGTGATATACAAGCGTTGTCGTGTCATCCAGCATCACTTAAATCAGCCAGCTCACCAACCTCCTCCATCTCCCCTCTCTTCCCCCTCCCTCTCTCCTCCCTTTCTCCTCCATCTCCCTCTCTTCCTCCCTCTCCTTTTCTCCTCCATCCCTCTCTTTCCTCCCTCTCCTTCCTCCTCTCTCCTCCCTCTCTCCTTCCTCCCTCTCTCCTCCCTCTCCCTCTCTCCTCTCTTACCTCCTCCCTCCCTCTCCTCCTCACCATCCCTCCAGCTCCTATCTGCAGACTCAGAGGAACTAAACAAGTTTTTGTTCTAATTGTTGCACAGACCGTCCACATTGCAAGTGAGTCACATGAGAGTCACACGAAAGGCATGTGACTCTGCTTATCCTCTCATCACTCAAGACATGGATACGTCCAGCTGGCTGGACCTCTTCATGAAAGCTGTGCAGACTGCACACCTCACGCGTGAGCACTGGACACCCCACTCACACCACCATCACCACCTCACACTCACTGTGCTTTACTGCACCTGTAATTATGAAGCATTTTAACCTAATAACAACTTAATCATCACGATATTCTGGCATGGCCGTCATCATGTCTGTTGGCAGGTGGTCAGAGTCAGCTCAGCAGTTCTTCTTCCCCCAACCCTTCCACCAACACTGCTTCTTCTCTCTCCCTACTGACCATCGCACCATTCTGATCAACAAAGTGGATGAAGAGCTGAGACGCTACAATGTACGGGCATCCTCAGATCTTGACCTGCCACTTCCCTCTAATCTATGTATCACCCTTCCCTCTCCACCCTCCCCTGCTCCTCCCACCCTCCCCTGCTCCTCCCATCCTCCTCTGCCCTCCCTCCTCATCCTCCCCTGCCCCTCCCATCCTCCCCTTGCCCTCCTTCACTCTTCTCTCTCCTTCCTGCCACACCTCACTTCCCCATGCTCCATTTGCCCCTCCCTCTTCTCCCACCTCCCCTGCCCCTCCCATCATCCCCTCTCCCTCCCCATTTCTCCGACACACATACCACAAAGCCAAGAACAGTGAGCTGAATTACTTCAAGTGTTCAATGAAACTGATTCTTCAGCATTCTTTTACTGGTGGGTGTGACCATTGTTGTACAGTGATGTAATTGGTTGATGTCTTTTATTATAGTGTGCTGTGGAGACTCCTCCTTGACACTGGGTCCATTCCCACCATCTGTCTGAAGTACGCTTCGGGTGGGAGAGGATGGGTTAAGAATGAAGTACGCTTCGGGTGGGAGGGGATGGTTAAGAATGAAGTACGCTTGGGGTGGGAGGGAGGGTTTAAGAATGAAGTACGCTTGGGGTGGAGGGGATGGGTTAAGAATGAAGTACGCTTGGGGTGGGAGGGGATGGGTTAAGAATGAAGTACGCTTCGTGGTGGGAGGGGATGGGTTAAGAATGAAGTACGCTTCGGGTGGGAGAGGATGGGTTAAGAATGAAGTACGCTTTGGGTGGGAGAGGATGGGTTAAGAATGAAGTACGCTTGGGGTGGGAGGGATGGGTTAAGAATGAAGTACACTTCGGGTGGGAGAGGATGGGTTAAGAATGAAGTACGCTTGGGGTGGGAGGGGATGGTTAAGAATGAAGTACGCTTCGGTGGGGGAGGGTTAAGAATGAAGTACGCTTCGGGTGGGAGGGATGGGTTAAGAATGAAGTACGCTTCGGGTGGGAGAGGATGGGTTAAGAATGAAGTACGCTTTGGGTGGGAGAGGATGGGTTAAAATGAAGTACGCTTGGGGTGGGAGGGATGGGTTAAGAATGAAGTACACTTCGGGTGGGAGAGGATGGGTTAAGAATGAAGTACGCTTGGGGTGAGGGAGGGGGTTAAGAATGAAGTACGCTTCGGGTGGGAGGGGATGGGTTAAGAATGAAGTACGCTTCGGTGGAGGGGATGGGTTAAGAATGAAGTACGCTTCGGGTGGGAGAGGATGGGTTAAGAATGAAGTACGCTTTGGGTGGGAGAGATGGGTTAAGAATGAAGTACGCTTGGGGTGGGAGGGGATGGGTTAAGAATGAAGTACACTTCGGGTGGGAGAGGATGGGTTAAGAATGAAGTACGCTTCGGGTGGGAGGGATGGTTAAGAATGAAAGTCTTCACAACATGGAATTGAAGTTTCTTGTTATTAAGTTCCATTATTAAATCCTCTATTTATTAGGATTGTTCTGCTTGGTGTTCCAAAGAGCAAGGAGCTCAAGTTAGGAACTAGTTGATTATGTTGTGTACACAAATACCTCCAACACCCAACTGAACAATGTAAGGGATACTAGCAAGCCTTCTCAGTACCTCCCTCTAGACTGTTCCTTCTCTCCTTTTTTCCCCTTCCTTTTCCTTTTCCCTACCCTTCTACCCATCTCCTCCTCTTCCCTCTTCGTCATTTATGTCATGTTGTCATGGTGCATTGTTTCCAGGTTGCTACGAAGTTCAATGAACTGGTGTGGAAATACAACATCATCTGTCTGACCGACTGGTACTGTGCATGGTGAGTGCTTGCACGGGTCTGTGACTTTAAGGATTCAGCATGGGTGGATCATGTGATTTACAGTGTGTACATTCTGGTGAGGTAGTGCCCATGCCTCCTTTTAAAGTTCATACTGTGTTCATCCCTTTGCCCACCACACACACACGCACATACACACGCACGCACACACGCACACACACCACACACCACACACACACACACACACACAGGTGCTAAGGAGATATGATGGCCAGGATGCCCAGGTGCTTTGCAATACTCCGTCACCTGTTGTTGGTGCCTCAGGAGTTCAGCCAAGAGTGTCATTCTTTGTCAGAGAGGTATGATGGGGAGGAGTTTCTAGAGCTGTTGGAAGGACTCCTTTTCTTCCTTCCTGAGCCTTCTAAACCATTTTCCCCAAACCTGGATTTCAATGCAAGTGTATCACACGCATATATGCTGTTAACTACATGCTTTGCCTGACCTCCTCCTCTCTCACTCCCTTCTCTTCCTCTAAGGTACCACCTAACTACTGGGAGGTTCCAAGCTGGGATCAGAAACATGCTGTCTACTTGGAGTATGTTTGGTGGGGATGTGAGGGTGGAGGAGAGTGGATGTGAGGTGGAGGAGAAGAGTGGATGTGAGGGTGGATGAGAGGAGAGTGGATGTGAGGGTGGAGGAGGAGAGGAGAGTGAATGTGAGGGTGGAGGAGGAGAGAGGATGTGAGGGTGGAGAGGCGGAGAGTGGATGTGAGG
>JABACO010000015.1:7663538-7758538 GCA_013339895.1 Ephydatia muelleri
CCCTCTCCACACCTAACCCTCCTTCCCTCTCCAACCTAACCCTCCTTCCCTCTCACTGCCAGGCCCTATCCCATCATGGGTGGTCGGGATTACATCTCAGCCCCAGACCATGTCTTCGACAGTTCATAGCCTTCCTCAACGAGCTTCCAGTGGACACTCCCACCGAGATTGAAAACTGCCATGGTGGAGCGTTGGCTTGTACCATACCCACAGCCAAACTGTTGACATGAATGATCTTGCCAAGAGAACAGCGGTAAGCACTTGGGTGTGTGGTTATGGGCTGTATGTGGATGGAATTGTGTGCTGCATAGCCAACCTGTCCCCTCTCCCCTCTCCCCTCCCTTCTCCCCTCTCCCATGTCCCCTCTCCCCGTCCCTCTCCCCCTCTCCTCTCCCCTCTCCCCTCCCCTCTCCCATGTCCACTCTCCCCCTCTCCCATTCCACTCTCCCCCTCTCCCCCCTCTCCCATGTCCCACTCTCTCCTCCCCTCTCCCTGTCCACTCTCCTCTCCCTCTCCCTGTCCACTCCACGCCCCCGCCCCCCCGCCCTCCCATTCCCGCTCCCCCTCGCCCCCTCCCATTCCAGCTCCCCCTCCCCCCCCTCCCCCTCCCCAGTCCACGCTCCGCTCTCCCAGTCCCGCTCCCCTCTCCCCCCCATGCCACTCTCCCTCTCCATGTTCCCCCCCCTCTCCCCTCCCTGTCCACCTCTCCTCCCTGTCCCTCTCCCCCCTCCCCTCTCCCCCTCCCCTCTCCTCCCCTGTCCCTCGCCCCCCCCTCCCCTCCCTCTCCCCTCTCCCCCTCTCCCCCTCCCCTCTCTCTCCCTCCCCTCTCCCCTCTCCCTCTCCGCCTCTCCCTCGCCCCTCTCCCCTCTCCCCTCTCCCCTCCCCTCTCCCCCTCTCCCTCTCCCCTCGTCCCCTCTCCCCTCTCCCCTCTCCCCTCTCCCCTCTCCCCTCTTCCCCTCTCCCCTCTCCCCTCCCCCT
Source organism: Ephydatia muelleri (assembly GCA_013339895.1). Classification (NCBI taxonomy): domain Eukaryota; kingdom Metazoa; phylum Porifera; class Demospongiae; order Spongillida; family Spongillidae; genus Ephydatia; species Ephydatia muelleri. The sequence goes on from JABACO010000015.1 coordinate 7,664,517, forward strand.
CTCCCCTCTCCCCTCCCCCCTCTCCCCTTCTCTTCTTCCTCATCTTTCCCTCCATCTCATGCTTCAGGCTAGGTGACTTTGTGTCCATGTTCACTTTGGCATCACGAAGGCTTTCCATGACACTGTGGCCCACGTAAATAGGCAGCCATACATGGAGTGGTCTTAACTCTGTACTATCCCATCTTCTCCCTCCTCCCTCCCACTTCATCGCCTCCTCTCCACCTCCTCTTTGCTCTCCTCTCCTCCCTCTCTTCTTCTCCCTCCCCCTCCCCCTCCCTCCCTCCCTCCCTCCTCCCTCCCCCTCCCTCCCTCCCTCCCTCCCTCCCTCCCTCCCTCCCTCCCCTCTCTCCCTCCTCCCTCCCTGTGTGCAGCTTTCCCTCAGCCTCCACTCCTGGAGACCATGAGATGCTCACAGAGCTACAAAACCAGATGGCTATATGTGGTGCAGATAGCCCAGAGCCATCTGGATGCTGCACTCAGTGAGCTACACGCCGTCCATTCAGATGCCATTGTGCACCCAAAGTGAGTGGGTGTGGCTTAGTATAGCATTGGCCAAGGTTTTAGAATTGTGCATCTCATGTGGTGGGTGTGGCTTCATGTGGATAGGGAGGGCCAGTATTCCATTTGAAATGCCTCCTCCCAGATCCCAACTGTGGAATGGCGGGATATGGCGGGCTAGAGACGGCCAAGCGGGAAATACTAGACACTATCCACTGCCCCTGTTGCACCCAGAGCTGTTCACATCAGGCTCAAGAGGTCTGGTACGTTAGCCTCTGTGTCTGTGTGTGTCTTTGTGTGTCTGTGGGTGTGTGTGTGTGGGTGTGTGTGTGTGTTTATAATGGTGAATTTAGATATTAGTTTTGCTTCCCTTCCATCCCCCCCCTCCCTTCCTCTCTCATCACCCTCCCCTCCCCTCCCTCACCCTCCCCCCCATTCCATCCCCTCTCCTCCCCTCCCCCTCCCCTCCCCTCCCTCCCCTCCCTCCCCTCCCTCCCCTCCCCTCACCTCCCTACCCTTCCCATCCCCTCCCGTCCATCCCTCCCTTTTCTTCCTCCCCTTCCATCCCACCACCCTCCCACCCTCCCTTTCCCTTCCTCCCCTTCCATCAGGTGTACTTCTGTATGGTCCTCCTGGGACAGGCAAGACTCTGCTGGCTAAGGCAGTGGCTACAGAGTGTTCTCTGAACTTCCTGAGGTAGGGTAGCCCTGGTGCACATGATGGGAACATGATGGGAACGTGATGGGAACATGATGGGAACATGATGGGAACGTGATGGGAACGTGATGGAATGTGATGGAACGTGATGGCCTTTCCCTTCTCTTTATAGTGTGAAGGGGCCGGAACTCATCAACATGTACGTGGGCCAGAGTGAGGAGAACGTCAGGGAAGGTAGGTCCTCCCTCATGTGCTTCCGCCCCTTACACACCCTCTTCCTCAGTCTTCACACGGGCGCAAAGTGCATCTCCGTGTGTCATCTTCTTTGACGAGTTGGACTCCATCGCGCCCAACCGTGGAAAGTCTGGGGACTCGGGAGGTGTCATGGATCGGTTAGTGTCGCTGTGATGCTGCATTTTATGCTGTGTCACAGATATGTGCTCTTCATTTAGAATAGTGTCACAACTGTTGGCAGAGCTTGACGGGTTGAAGAGGTCACAAGACGTGTATGTGATTGGAGCTACTAACAGACCCGATCTGATTGATCCAGCCCTATTGCGCCCAGGGAGGTCAGCTCCACATGCTAGATCACATGTTAGATCACAAGCTAGATCACGTGTCACATGCTAGATCACATGTTAGATCACAAGCTAGATCACGTGTCACATGCTAGATCACATGTTAGATCACATGCTAGATCGCATGTATCACATTGCTAGATCGCATGTATCATATTGCTAGATCATGTGTCACATGCTAGATCACATGTTAGATCACATGCTAGATCGACATTGCTAGATCATGTGTCACATGCTAGATCACATGTTTCACATGCTAGATCACATGCGTCACATGCTAGATCACATGTGTCACATGCCGTGCCATGCAGTACATACACTACATCAGTGCAAACTGTGAAACGAAGGGATCAAGTCCTAGGGTAAAACGAAGGGATCAAGTCCTAGGGTAAAACGAAGGGATCAAGTCCTAGGGTAAAACGAAGGGATCAAGTCCTAGGGTAAAACGAAGGGATCAAGTCCTAGGGTAAAACGAAGGGATCAAGTCCTAGGGTAAAACGAAGGGATCAAGTCCTAGGGTAAAACGAAGGGATCAAGTCCTAGGGTAAAACGAAGGGATCAAGTCCTAGGGTAAAACGAAGGGATCAAGTCCTAGGATAAAACGAAGGGATCAAGTCCTAGGGTAAAACGAAGGGATCAAGTCCTAGGGTAAAACGAAGGGATCAAGTCCTAGGGTAAACGAAGGGATCAAGTCCTAGGGTAAAACGAAGGGATCAAGTCCTACGGTAAAACGAAGGGATCAAGTCCTAGGGTAAACGAAGGGATCAAGTCCTAGGGTAAAACGAAGGGATCAAGTCCTAGGGTAAAACGAAGGGATCAAGTCCTAGGGTAAAACGAAGGGATCAAGTCCTAGGGTAAAACGAAGGGATCAAGTCCTAGGATAAAACGAAGGGATCAAGTCCTAGGGTAAAACGAAGGGATCAAGTCCTAGGGTAAACGAAGGGATCAAGTCCTAGGGTAAAACGAAGGGATCAAGTCCTAGGGTAAACGAAGGGATCAAGTCCTAGGGTAAAACGAAGGGATCAAGTCCTAGGGTAAAACCAATGGTTTCAATCTGATTTCTCAAGGTTCGACCGACTTGTGTACCTTGGAGTGAGTGAGGAAATGAATGTGAAGCTCAACATTCTAAAAGCTATCACAAGAAAGTAAGCCCTTCCTCTTCCTCCTCTCCTTGTTATGGCCCCTCCCCTCCCTCCTCTTCCTAGTTATGGCTCCTCCTCCTCAGTCCCTCCTCTTCCTAGTTATGGCTCCTCCTCTTCGTAGTTATGGCTCCTCCTCCTCAGTCCCTCCTCTTCCTAGTTATGGCTCCTCCCCTCAGTCCTCCTCTTCCTAGTTATGGCTCCTCCCCCTCAGTCCCTCCTCTTCCTAGCTATGGCTCCTCCTCTTCCTAGTTATGGCTCCTCCTCCTCAGTCCCTCCTCTTCCTAGTTATGGCTCCTCCCCTCAGTCCTCCTCTTCCTAGTTATGGCTCCTCCCCCTCAGTCCCTCCTCTTCCTAGCTATGGCTCCTCCTCTTCCTAGTTATGGCTCCTCCTCCTCAGTCCCTCCTCTTCCTAGTTATGGCTCCTCCTCCTCAGTCCCTCCTCTTCCTAGTTATGGCTCCTCCCCCTCAGTCCCTCCTCTTCCTAGTTATGGCCCCTCCCCTCCCTCCTCTTCCTAGTTATGGCTCCTCCCCCTCAGTCCCTCCTCTTCCTAGCTATGGCTCCTCCTCTTCCTAGTTATGGCTCCTCCTCCTCAGTCCCTCCTCTTCCTAGTTATGGCTCCTCCCCTCAGTCCTCCTCTTCCTAGTTATGGCTCCTCCCCCTCAGTCCCTCCTCTTCCTAGCTATGGCTCCTCCTCTTCCTAGTTATGGCTCCTCCTCCTCAGTCCCTCCTCTTCCTAGTTATGGCTCCTCCTCCTCAGTCCCTCCTCTTCCTAGTTATGGCTCCTCCCCCTCAGTCCCTCCTCTTCCTAGTTATGGCCCCTCCTCCTCAGTCCCTCCTCTTCCTAGTTATGGCTCCTCCCCCTCAGTCCCTCCTCTTCCTAGTTATGGCTCCTCCTCTTCCTAATTATGGCTCCTCCTCCTCAGTCCCTCCTTTTCCTAGTTATGGCTCCTCTCCCTCAGTCCCTCCTCTTCCTAGTTATGGCTCCTCCTCCTCAATCCTTTGGCTCCTCCCCCTCAGTCCCTCCTCTTCCTAGTTATGGCTCCTCCCCCTCAGTCCCTCCTCTTCCTAGTTATGGCTCCTCCCCCTCAGTCCCTCCTCTTCCTAGTTATGGCTCCTCCTCTTCCTACTTATGGCTCCTCCTCCTCAGTCCCTCCTCTTCCTAGTTATGGCTCCTCTCCCTCAGTCCCTCCTCTTCCTAGTTATGGCTCCTCCTCCTCAATCCTTTGGCTCCTCCCCCTCAGTCCTTTGGCTCCTCCCCTCTGCTCTGCATTACTAGCTTCATCCTATTCCCATCCCACCCCTCACATGTTCACTGTGACTCCACCCATCCCACCCCTCACATGTCCACTGTGACTCCATCCATCCCACCCCTCACATGTCCACTATGACTCCACCCATCCCACCCCTCACATGTCCACTATGACTCCATCCATCCCACCCCTCACATGTCCACTGTGACTCCACCCATCCCACCCCTCACATGTCCACTATGACTCCACCCATCCCACCCCTCACATGTCCACTATGACTCCATCCATCCCACCCCTCACATGTCCACTATGACTCCACCCATCCCACCCCTCACATGTCCACTATGACTCCATCCATCCCATCCCTCACATGTCCACTGTGACACACACCCCTCACATGTCCACTGTGACTCCACCCATCCCACCCCTCACATGTCCACTCTTACCACCATAGGTTCCATCTATCTAAAGATGTGAACCTTGAAGACCTTGCAAACAACTGCCCTGCAAATCTGACTGGTGCCGATTTGTATGCTCTCTGCTCAGACGCCATGTTGGCTTCCATGAGAAAGAAAATTTGTGAGCTGGAAAAACAAGGTACTTGTGTCTTGTGTATGTGCTGGTGTGCGTGTGATATGTGGTAGTATCCCATGTTATATTTATAATTTAACTCTTTCATGGGCAATGGAGCAATATTGCGCCACAGGTGCTATACTACAGCCACTCTGTTTATCTAAACTGTTAACATTTTTGTAATGACAACACATTTCAAAAGTTGTTTCCTGGTTATATTGGTGTAAGTTGTTTGCACACTAGGTTTTCCTGCAAACGCGGAAATGCTTATTTCGCACTACATGTGTACAGCAATAATTGCCTTCACCCACAGAAGAGTTCAATGTCATTTTATCCCCTCCAAGCCTGGTGTGCTATTTGTCCCCCTCCAAGCCTGGTGTGCTATTTGTCCCCCTCCAAGCCTGGTGTGCTATTGGTCCCCCTCCAAGCCTGGTGTGCTATGGTCGTTCGTTTTCAGTACTTTATTCAATTCTTATTTCTGTATGTGCAGGTTTGGGTGATGATGGTTGGGAGGGTGTCTTAGAGGTGACCTCCCAGGACTTCAAGGATGCATTGGCACAACTCACCCCTTCGGTCACACAGGAAGAGCTGCAACGCTACAAAGAGATGGAGAAGATCTCACACTAACACCCTTGTATCACCAGGGGCTGACCCCCCCCCCCCCCTGAACCAGCAGATTATTCCATTCTCTCTTCCTTCTGCCCCTTTTAACAAATGTATTCATATTTTGGGTGCATTGGGTATAGGGATACGTCAGTAGTGTTTGGAACTGGGGACCCGTAAGCAAACCACTGATACTGGGGAAGGTGATTTAGAAAAGTCAGACAGCTGTAATTATCATCTAAACTGTAGCATCCCAGAAACAGAAAACTAGGTGAATTCTCATTCTCTGAAGATAACACAACATGGAACCTTAACATGACACTGCAATGTGATCTGCAGGTCAAAGTCACTGTGTGGTGGCAACAACAGTGAGTGCCTTTGACACGTAGCAGGCGTGTCATCAGTACTTGGGAAAGGATGGGTCAATCTCCTCTGTCCATGCCGTGAGGCCACCCACCAAATCTCGGATACACACATCATCCACCTGGAGTTGGGCCTTTAGCAGTCTGACAGCTTTTTGTGAGTCATTGCCACGACGACAGACCACGACAACTTGAACTACAGAAGATGCAATATAAAATAAGTGCAGGCAATATATATAATGGAACTTACCACCACTTTTAGTTGGTAGCTTGGCCTCTATGTGACCTATGAGAGTTGAGACCTTTGCCACCATCGCCTCTTCCTTCAATTGCTTGAGTGGAAAGTCTTCATTGACATGGCTCAGGGAAATGCGTTTTGAACTTGTAAATTTTAACACCTCTGGCTGTAACAAGACCTTAGAAGCCCAACCTCTCGCCCCCTGTAACACGTGTGTGAATACTCTCCAAGTGCTCTAGTCTACACATGGGTGTGAATACTCTCCGAGTGCTCTAGTCTACACATGGGTGTGGATACTCTCCAAGTGCTCTAGTCTACACATGGGTGTGGATACTAGTCTACACATGGGTGTGGATACTCTCCAAGTGCTCTAGTCTACACATGGGTGTGGATACTCTCCAAGTGCTCTAGTCTACACATGGGTGTGGATACTCTCCGAGTGCTCTAGTCTACACATGGGTGTGGATACTCTCCGAGTGCTCTAGTCTACACATGGTGTACTCAGTACTTTCCCTGACATCTATCACGAGGTGTGGCACTCCTTGGTCCATCATACACTTGTAATCCTGCAAGGAAAAAGCAGCACAAATTCTGCTTTGTCACATGATTCCATTGTTCCATAGTCACATGATCCCATTGTTCCATAACTCACAGCACATGTGATTCTGTCTGCAGGGGTCAGGAGATGGATGGAGGGGGTCTATGCATGCATGGGGCAGACTATACAGTTGCCATGGTACCACTGTGACGCACCCACCTTATCATTTGGGCCAGATCCACAGAATTGCTCATAATCAATTAGTTCTCTAATCGAAGGGTTGTCCCCGCACACCACACATTGCTTGTTTCGTGGCCTCAGGGTGACAATACGGAAGTCACCAGAGTGTGCGTCAAATAGAAGCAACCTTTGACTGTAAGAAGCTGAAACCCAGTTAAGGCTGATGAAGTCACTACTGACAACTGCCCCAGCAAATGCCATGCACATACACAGGATACGATTCATTCCTGCAGCCATCTTAAGTACCTCCATTGCTTGAAGAGTGCCAATCACTCCTGGGACTACAGTACAAAACATGATCCAGTAACGAGTGGATGCATTATGTGTGTGTGTGTGTGTGATGTGTGTATGATGTGTGTGTGTGTGTGTGTATGTGTGTGTGTGATCTGTGTGGACACATACTACACTGTACCAGCCACACATGTAATAGACACATACTACCAGCCACACATGTAATGGACACATACTACCAACCACACATGTAATGGAACATACTACCAGCCACACATGTAATGGACACATACTACCAACCACACATGTAATGGACACATACTACCAACCACACATGTAATGGAACATACTACCAGCCACACATGTAATGGACACATACTACCAGCCACACATGTAATGGACACATACTACCAACCACACATGTAATGGACACATACTACCAACCACACATGCAATGGACACATACTACCAACCACACATGTAATGGACGCATACTACCAGCCACACATGTAATGGACGCATACTACCAGCCACACATGCAATGGACGCATACTACCAACCACACATGTAATGGACGCATACCACCAACCACACATGTAATGGAACATACTACCAGCCACACATGCAATGGACACATACTACCAGCCACACATGTAATGGACACATACTACCAACCACACATGTAATGGACACATACTACCAACCACACATGTAATGGAACATACTACCAACCACACATGCAATGGACACATACTACCAGCCACACATGCAATGGACGCATACTACCAGCCACACATGTAATGGACACATACTACCAACCACACATGTAATGGACACATACTACCAACCACACATGTAATGGACGCATACTACCAGCCACACATGTAATGGACACATACTACCAGCCACACATGTAATGGACACATACTACCAACCACACATGTAATGGACACATACTACCAGCCACACATGCAATGGACACATACTACCAACCACACATGCAATGGAACATACTACCAGCCACACATGCAATGGACACATACTACCAACCACACATGTAATGGATGCATACTACCAGCCACACATGTAATGGACACATACTACCAACCACACATGTAATGGACACATACTACCAACCACACATGTAATGGACGCATACTACCAGCCACACATGTAATGGACACATACTACCAGCCACACATGTAATGGACACATACTACCAGCCACACATGTAATGGACACATACTACCAGCCACACATGTAATATGGATACCCTACGTGCTAGCTCGGGTGTGTGGTTACCTGGACCAAGGACCCCTCCATCGGAGCAGCTGGTAACGGTCTCTGGTGGGGGCGGGGAGGGGAACAAACATCGGTAGCATGGCCCTCCGCCCCAACAGTACACAGTGAGCTATGAGGGGTGTGTGTGGTGATATGGGAGGTAGGAAGGAGGCGACTGTTAAGGGGAGGAGACTAGATGAAACATTCTAAGCAGTGGGAGGAATGTGACCCTTAGCTAAGGGGAGGAGGTAGTGTGATATGAGGTGGGGAGTGACCCTTAGCTAAGGGGAGGAGGTAGTGTGATATGAGGTGGGGAGTGACCATTAGCTAAGGGGAGGAGGTAGTGTGATATGAGGTGGGGAGTGACCCTTAGCTAAGGGGAGGAGGTAGGTGGGGAGTGACCATTAGCTAAGAGGAGGAGGTAGTGTGATATGAGGTGGGGAGTGACCCTTAGCTAAGGGGAGGAGGTAGTGTGATATGAGGTGGGGAGTGACCCTTAGCTAAGGGGAGGAGGTAGTGTGATATGAGGTGGGGAGTGACCATTAGCTAAGGGGAGGAGGTAGTGTGATATGAGGTGGGGAGTGACCCTTAGCTAAGGAGAGGAGGTAGTGTGATATGAGGTGGGGAGTGACCCTTAGCTAAGGGGAGGAGGTAGTGTGATATGAGGTGAATAGTGACCATTAGCTATGACGGAGGAGGTAGAGGTGGGGGAGTGACTACCTGTCCCTCAAACCGTAGTGCACTTCCAGATATCAGTGGCTTTTGGAGCAACACACAGGCATCATTCAAGAGGTATCTAGAAAGAGGGGTGTATGGCGTGTGATAAGGAGGGTTGGCATCTAATAGAATGGACACCACCTTGTAGCCACATTGTCTGTAGCATCGACGACTATGTCATATCTGAGAGGTCGGTCAGGGGACACAACTATGGAGACCCTAGAACAAGGTGCACATGGCAGGTGTGTGAGTGTGTGAGGGCGGGGGGGGGGGGGGGGTACAGCAAGGATACAGCCGCAGCAGTGCCAGTGCATTTTGGCTGTTAAGCAGGATGTGGTGGGTGGAGATTCTGGTTGACGAGTTCATGGCCTTCAGAGCTGCTGCCGCGGATTCGACCTTGGACAGGCCAAGGGTGCGCTCCGTGTGCAAAACCTGCAGGTGGAAAGGCGTGGCTGTTATACACGTGGGAGCGCGTGAGGTCCATTTAAACCTGTCTGTGAAGGTTGCCTAGCTCGACATTGTCATAGTCCACGAGACCTATTTCGCCTAGCAACGAAGAGGTATACACATGTATATAGTAGCATGCTGGAATGCATCACGTGCCCAGAGCGGCACGTGGCGGTTACACCATACCGATTCCGGCTGCTGCGAGGTAGATCGCTACGGGGCACCCCAGTCCGCCTACTCCGACCACTAGGACGGAGGAAGACTGGACTGCAAGTTGACCTGCAATGCGCGAACGTCACCAATATCAACACTGCTTTGTCTAATCAAATCATATTTCACAGACACACACTTCACCTTGTACCCCCCATTCGGGGAGGATCATCTGCCGTCCATAGCGCTCAACGTCTCCCTTGGTTAGGCCTCGGTCGACCATTCAATCAGCTCATTAAGTAATTTATTCTAATTAAATTCATCTATTATAAATCAAAGAGATAATTAAAACGGTAGGACTGCGAGTCTGGGAACGATACCTATTTAATTAATACGCGATGGACAGTTGCGCAATCCCAATCATTGGTGACCATGTCCATCTTCACGCCGACAAATCAGATCAGGCTGACCAATGTCGCCGTAGTCCGCATGAAGCGGGCAGGCAAGCGGTTCGAGATAGCATGCTATAAGAACAAGGCGGTGTCGTGGAGGAACAAAGTGTGAGCGCTCGCTGTATATCCATTCACTCTGTTTTCGACGTTTCAGACACACTTCTCTCTCGTTCAGCGAAAAGGATATCGAAGAAGTTTTACAGACCCACACGGTCTTTACAAACGTCTCAAAAGGGCAGGTTGCGAAGAAGGAAGACTTGATGGCGGCATTTGGCACTGACGACCAATTGGAAGTGTGCAAGGAGGTAATATAGAGCCGGTCTCGTCCCCATTGTAGCGTCTTCTAAAAATTGCCATTCCCTCTATTTTCCCAAGATCCTTGCAAAGGGGGACCTGCAGGTCTCTGAGAAGGAACGTGGTTCACAGCTGGAGTCCATGTTTAGAGAGATAGCCACCATGGTGGCAGACAAGTGTGTCAACCCAGAGACTAAGCGACCTTACACCGTTGGGCTTATTGAGAGAGCTATGAAGGATGTCCATTTTTCTGTCAATCCACACAAAAGTACTAAACAGCAGGTGTGAGGGGAGGGAGTGAGTGAAGGTGACAGGGAGTAGGATTTCCCACTCACCTCATCATTGCTGCTTACCCATTCACATAGCCATAAAAGATGGGTTCACTATAGTTGACAAATTTTATACCCAAGTGCTTTGACCGATTTGTCTCGACCTGCTCTGCATTCTACGCAGTTCATCCCTACTTCCATATTCTACCTAGTTTCAGTCCCAATTCCATACCCCACCTGTTCTATTCCAGATCTATACTCCAGCTATTCTGCTCCGGACCCAGATCTTTATGTAATATTTCTTTCCACCTGTGCATGCAGGTTCTGGATGTAATAAGACTGCTGAAGCCTACCATGCAGATAGAGAGGGCAAAGATGAGGCTGAAGCTTGTACTGCCAACCAAGGAAGCGAGGAGGATAAGAGAAAGGATGTTGCCTCTGATTACTGTTGAGCAAGAGGAGTGGAATGTCGACTTGGAAATTGTAAGCTTTTGTAGGTCACCCAGTCGTCTTGTTTGACTCCACTCTCCCCAGGTGTGCCTGATAGATCCTGGTCACTTTCGGGAGATTGACGAATCTGTTCGTGCTGAAACGAAGGGACGGGGTACAGTTGAAATCATTAGCCTAAAGGATGTGGAAGAAGGAGATGAAAAACTTACTTAAGCCGGCGTACATGCAATGTATATGTTTTTTACAATCATATCTATCAGTATCTCACACTGACTGGATTACACCCCGCCCCTGTTTTTGATTGAGAATTACGTCAGTGCTGCTACGCGCACGAGGGCGTTCAAAAATAAAGAAATTTTAAGGTACAAAAAATGGCGTCCGAAGCTGCTGCACTTCTTGACGAGCTCATGGGCCAGCAAAGAAACGCACTTCCAGGAGAGAAAGTCAGAGAAACTAGATGGTCGGACCCGGAGGTAACGATTGCTTTTTGCATGCGCTGCTCTGTGCTCGCCTTTGTCACGTGTTTTATCTTCAATGCATTCTAGGTATGCCGACATTTTTTGTGTGGATTTTGTCCTTCGGAACTGTTCACAAACACCAAATCTGACATAGGTACAATCGTTTTTCTGGTGACAGCCATATTTTTTTTTTGTGTTAACTTGGAGCTGCCATTCGTTAGGACCATGTGACAAACTACATGACGAGAGGTTGAAGAATATGTAGGTTGCCATGTCAAACAATGCGTCCATTTTGATAGCGATCATGTGTCTGGGGCGTCTATGTGCGCAGGTACCAAGAGAGCGAACGTTGCGGCAAGCTTGGCTACGAAGACGAGTTCCTGCATTATTTGGAAAAGCTAGTGCGAGATCTGGACAGGAGGATAGAGAGGGGTAGAGAGCGTCTTCAAAAGAGTGTGTCGGCAAAACAAAAGGTATATTCCAGTGTGCGTGCGCACGTGCGTGTGTCTGTGTATGTTTGAACACCTGTGCATGACCACTGAGTGTTCTCGGTGCTCATTTGCTTCGTCTCCCTCCTTGAAGGTTCTGCAAGGGGAGACTGGCATTAACAGCGACAAACTGAAGACGCTCAACGATGAGATAAACATGAAAGTGGCTGAGGTATGGCAGCTGCTGGGCACTCACGGTCAGTCTACTACCCTGTCATGTTTTCTTTCCATTGGAGGGCAGCTGGACACATTGGGCACACGGGGGCTGGTGGAAGAGGCCCAGCAGTTAATGAAGAGGGTGGAGGATCTGGAGAGGGAGAGGGAGAGAGAGAGGATGCATCTTGTCAACATGACGCACAAGGTAGGTGGAGCTGCGGGAAGGGCAGTTGATGTATCCAACACATGCGGGTAAACACTAAGAGGTTTTTCACAATAGAGTGAAACAAGACAACTACAGTATTTGTATTTTACCCATGTATGTTCGTGTCAGGAGCTCTGTAAGTGTTCTGATGTTTCCATCCTACTTTGGTTACGGGATGTTCAGTTTTTGATGAACCTTTAGTTTCTAGTGTGTAATCAGTTCTTTGTGAACGATGGTGTGCTTCCTCTGCAGAGGCTGGGTGGGTTTGACCTAGACGCCCACGACTTCCATGAGAAGATGGAGCTGTGTGACGTGTGTGGGTCATTTCTGGTCATCGGGGACGTCCAGCTCAGGGTCGACGCCCACCTCCTTGGTAAACAGCACTTGGGTTTTGCACGCATCAGAGCCACCATTGCAGAACTCAAGGTAAGAGATGTGCATTGTGTGTATGTGTGGTGTGTGTGTGTGTGTGTATGTGTGTGTGTGTGTGTGTGTGTGTGTGTGTGTGTGTGTGTGTGTTTTGTGCGTGCAAACCTTCAGAAGGTTACATAGTTCAGGCTGGTTTTCTTCACTTAACCCTTTCATTTCCAACTCAATAACACTCTATGAATGGACCCGTATGTTTTAGCTTAGATCAATTTTTCTTATTAAGTTGGTAAGCCGCTTAACTGTTGACCAGCCCAACCTTTGTGTGCACTACAGAACTCAGTCCTGAACCAGAGAGTGCACTACTGCTCATTGACGCATGCTAACATAAATGCATTGTAAGGTTTGACTGACCTTCACACACAAAAATCGGTTAGTCAGTCGTCCAGGTTAGTGCTGTGTGTGAAGGGAAGGGGAGGGAGTTGGGGGGCCACAGGAAATCGTTATGATGTCGTCAGGTGTCAAAACTTTTTCCCAGGATCAACAATTCGGCTCTTCGTTTTTGTTACCAAGTTGCGTATGTTTGTGTCGGTCGTCACACCTGTTCTGTCTGGGCCACTACAACTCTGTTGATAGAATACTATCGTGTGCTTGTGTACTGGTTTGTGGTGGTCTTGTATTGTCAAGGGAACATGAAACATGGCGTCTGGGAATGTTGTGTCTTTTATATGTCCAGTCAACATGTGTAGTCTATATTGGAGGCAGGAATGCCCCTCCCCTGTGAGGCTCCGAAGAGATACCCCCCCAGTACTCAGGTACCCAGCATGGTTTGGTGTCTTAAATGGTTTGGTGTCTTAACATTTGCTTTTCAGTGTGTGTGTGCTAGCGTTATATCTGCTCTGTATGCAGCACTGAGCTGACAGTGGTTAAGAGGGGTGGGGCTTGTTGTTACATTTTCCCAACTGTTACATAATTTCAGTGCTTTTTGTCTCTGTAGAAGGCCAAGGAGGACAAGATAAAGAGGAGGCATGGGGAGTTTGAGGATCGTGACGAAAGGAGTCGGGATCGCGACAGCAAAGAAGCAGTGGACAAGGGCAGTGGTGAAAAAGAGGTTAAGATAAGCAAGGATGAGGAGAAGGAGATTGTCACTAAGGGGAAAACCTGGCGTGTCAGTAGGGACAGCAGGAGCAGCAGAAGCAGGTGGGTGCAGATAAGCCACTGTATAAAGAGGCCTGGTACGAGAGGTGGGTGCACAGATCGTGTGTGTGTGTGTGTGTGTGTGTGTGTGTGTGTGTGTGTGTGTGTGTGTGTGTGTGTGTGTGTGTGTGTGTGTGTGTGTGTGTGTGCGTGTGTGTGTGTGTGTGCGTGTGTGCGTACATGTGTGTGTGCGTGCATGTGTGTGTGTGTGGGTGGGTGGGTGGGAGTCTGGACAATAGTTTAGTTATTCCTCCTCCAGGTCTCGTGAGCGGGATCATGGCAGGCAGTTGCCCAGAAGTCGTGAGCAGAGACTCAGGTCCCCAGACAAGGAAAGGATTGGACGCTCCAGGAGCAGAGAGAGAGAAGGCAACAACAAACGAAGGTCACGATCCCATTCCAGGGGTAGAGAGCAGCCAGGCAGGAGGTACAGAAGATCAGCAAGTAGGGAAAAAGAGAAGAGAGATGAACGACAGCGTTCTCGATCACGCAGCAGGGAAAGAAGGAAAGAAGAGTATGTGTCTGTCAGGCTATGGGGTTAGGTATTGTGGGGTATGTGCTATGGGGTTAGGTATTGTGTGCACAGGTGAGTGTGTGTCTGCCAGGGTATTATGTGCACTGGTGGGTATGTGTCTGTCAGGCTGGGGTTATTGTGTGCACTGGTGGGTATGTGTCTGCCAGGGTATTGTGTGCACAGGTGGGTATGTGTTATGGGGTTAGGTATTGTGTGCACAGGTGGCAGGTGGGTATGTGTCTGCCAGGCTGGGGTTAGGCATTTTTAATTTGTGCAGACCTAGGGAACGAGCAAAAGATCGTGAAGGAAAGGAAAGGTCAAAAGAAGAGAGATCAAGAGAGGAAAGACCAAGAGAAGAGAGATCGAGGGAGGAGAAACCAAGAGAAGAGAGATCGAGGGAGGAGAAACCAAGAGAAGAGAGGTCAAGGGAAGATAGGCGTGAGGGGAAAGACAAAGTGAGGGAGGAAAGAAGAGACAGGAGTGGCAGGCCAAGAGAGCGCGAAGAGAGGGACAAGCCAAAGGACAAGGACAGAGAAGAATCACGATAGGGGGCTTAGGAGGACTTTGTTGGCTGTTGAAATACTTCATTGTATATACGCTGTTTTTTTTTTCTTTTCTTTATTCTTTTTTTTTTTTTTTTTTTTTTCCTTTGGTATATGGCACGAGTTAATAATATCGCAAAATGGCGGCAGTGGATACTCTCTGCGACTTGTGCGGAATATACACGAGTTCTGGTTAGCTGGACGAGTTTGAAGCAATCAAATTGCTTACTACTTATTCCCTTTCAGAGGAGCAGCTTCGGCAGCACCTGGAGGGCAGGCGCCATCTTGCTTTACTGCAAAGAGTAGAAACCGCGAGACGATCAATATACGTGCGTGGATTCCCATCTGCAGAAACGAAATACTCGGACCTCAAAAGCCTTTTCGAACGGTTTGGTTCGGTTGTGCAGGTGGCTCTGGACGACAAAAAGGTACATCAAAATCAGCTATATCTCGCAGCGCGTGAGATCATATATCGCTTTTCCAGTTCTTTGCCATTGTAGAATTTACGAGCGTCGATGGAGCCTTACAGGTGCTCCGAAGCCCGGACACACTCACACTACACGGGAAACGGCTGGTCGTAAAGCCGAGAGAGGCCAAGCTCACGTCGACGAAGGCACCCTTAGAGGTTCAAGGAAGCACGTGTTCATCAGAATCCATGGAGACCGTTGCTGCTGAACAGCCTTCGGCGCCATTTTCGAGCAGAGTGGAGCTGCCGCCAGATCTGCTCTCCCAGCTGCAGCAAGCCAGCACAGTAATCCCCCATTTAACGAGCCCCCTCGCGATTGTTTGAAGGAGTGACTTTTTGCAGACCACTGCACAGATGGAGCTGGTGGCTGCGAACTACCAGATGTCAGAAGAAGGCATGAAGGCGCAGTGCGAGGTATGTGCTCACCTGCGGAGGATGTTCCCGCGTTCCCTCGTAATCCTCTTTGGGTCAGTGGTCTCCGGCCACGCCTTTGTCACGTCGGACTGTGACGTCTGCATTCTGACCGACCCCTCCCCCCGGGACATGGAGGACTTTGACCCCACACGCTACTACAATCAGCAGCTGCTGCGCATTTGGCACAGTACTCTGTACTCGGGCCCAGGCCTCCAGGAAGCGGGTGGCACTTGTCTGCCAGCTGCGCCACAGCAGTGGGTCACTCACTTCCAGCAGGGAGCCAAGAGCTCTTCGCCACTGTTTGATGTAATTCTCTCGTGCCTTCAAAGTGACACGCGCTTCACACGTGTGGTCCCCATCCCATTTGCTCGCTGTCCCATTGTGAGATTCTTTTATGACCCCTCCAGTCTACACACTGATGTCTCAATTGATAACAGGCAAGTTTGGAAGACTTGCTTGGCTTCAGACCAAAGCTCACCCTCCCATCACTGCACCCTCTCAACACACCACCCTCCCTCACTCCACTCTTCCAATGTTTCATTCATCCACCATCACTCACCTACCACCAACCACCCTCCCTCCCATCACTGCAACGACCGCACTCACCCCCGGCTATCACTGCAACGACCGCAGCACCGCCACAGACCGCACACACGACCACACGACCGCCACACGACCGCCCACGACCGCACGCACCGCCACACGACCGCACGCACCGCCACACGACCGCACGCAGCCCACACGACCACACGCACGCCACACGACCGCACGCACCGCCACACGACCGCACACAGACCGCACGCACCGCCACACGACCGCACACACGACGGCAGCAGCCGCCACACGACCGCCACACGACCGCACGACCGCCACACGACCGCACGCACCCGCCACACGACCGCACACACCCGCCACACGACCGCACGCACGCACACGACCGCCACACCGCACGCACCCGCCACACGACCGCACACACCCGCCACACGACCACACGCACCGCCACACGACGGCACACGACCGCACGCACCGCCACACGACCGCACGCACCGCCACACGACCGCACGCACCGCCACACGACCGCACGCACCGCCACACGACCGCACGCACCCGCCACACGACCGCACGCACCGCCACACGACCGCCACACGACCGCACGCACCCCACACGCCGCACTCACCCGCCACACGACCACACTCACCTCCACACTACCTCACACGACTCACGCACCTACACACTACCTCACTCACCTACACACTACCTCACTCACCTACACACTACCTCACTCACCTCCACACTACCTCACACACTACTTCACTCATCCTCCACACTACCTCACTCACCTTCCCTCCTATCACTGCACCCCACCTCACCCTCCACCCATCACTGCACTCAGGCTTGGGCCTTACAACACGCGACTGATCAGAGCCTACTGTGAGTTTGATGCGCGATTCTACACCGTTCTCTCCTCCCTGCGTCTCTGGATGAGGGTTACCGGGATCAAGCGCGCCCAACTCCACAACTACGCCCTCACCCTGATGCTCATCCAAGCCCTTCAGTG
The DNA here is from genome assembly GCA_013339895.1 of Ephydatia muelleri. Taxonomy (NCBI): domain Eukaryota; kingdom Metazoa; phylum Porifera; class Demospongiae; order Spongillida; family Spongillidae; genus Ephydatia; species Ephydatia muelleri. Next base: position 7,681,849 of record JABACO010000015.1, read on the forward strand.
CGCAGATCCCCCTGTGTTGCCCTGTCTGCAGGACCCAGGGGCCTGGCCTGTCAACATGGCGTGGTTTGCCCAGGGGTTCGCGCCCACCACCAACAGACCCACGGCTGTGGGGGGCTGGCATTGTAGCTTCACTCCACCAGGCTCCCTCATGCATAGCAAGAATACCCAGTCTCCAGGTAGCGGCTGGGAGGGGGGGGGAGGGAAGGGATTGTCCTTGTGGGATGTAGTTTTGTTGGGTTTTTCGGTATCATATTTAATACACACATACACACACATACATGCATACATACATACATACATACACACATACATACATACACACACATACATACATACATACTCACATAAACACATGCACGTGCACATACGCATGTACACATGAACACAAAAATTACGCACACGTACACAAACATACGCACACGTACACACACTTGTAGCCATCCTGCTGGCCCATTTCTTCCACTTCTATTCCGAAGTGTTTGACCTTCACACTCACTGCGTGACCATCCACATCAACCCAAGTCGGAGGCTTACAATTGAAGAAGCCATGCGTCTGGCCCAGGAGTCCAATCCAGCATGCAGAGTGTCCCACTTCAGGGAGGGGCAGCTGTGCATTCAGGATCCCTTTGAGCTAAGCCACAACGTCGCCAAGTCCCTCTCGCGGGACGCTCTCGTGCGATTGGTGGGACACTGCGGACTGGCACTGCAGCAGTTGCGGGTCGGTGGGGATTCCCCCTCCCTCCTGGCGGTGTTCCGCGCTGTCCAGCTGGACTGCAGTGCGAGTGAGGGCAGATCCCTTCTGCTGGAGAAGAGCGTCCATCTTGCCCCGGACGACATGCCGTCAGTGCTCGCGGGGGTCCAGGAGTGGTCCCCCCTCCCTTCTCACCTCTTGGCCCTGTGGGGAGAGCTTGATCACAGCAGTGCAGAGGTGCGCAGGAAGCTTTCCCTGGCGGTACTGCACGCTGTGGTCCTCTCACTCGAGCACACACTTGGCTTCAGCTGTGTGGCTCTGTGCGGCAGTCCTCCTGGGATGATGCCTGCTGGAGAGGTCGTGGTGGGAGGAGGCCAGAGTGAGTCCTTCAACAGTGGGGATGGGCCTGGGACATTGGATGGAAGTGAAGATGGCATGCAAGTTGAGTCAAATCTGGAGACGGTTGATGTCGATGGAGTGCGCAAGAGGCAGAGGGATGTTGAGTCCGACGAGGAGGAGGAGGGAGAGGATGGGAGTGAAGTCAACGAGGCTGATGTGTGTAAGAAACCACGCGTGGGTGTGAGTAATGATGCCATGGCAACCCTTGACAAAGTGGTGGGCAGAGGGTTGCCGCCGGCGTACACGTGCGTTGCTTATAGCAACACTTGGGTGCACAGGAGGCAGGCACGGCGGCACAAAGAGGGAGACCCTGCCGTTAGAGGCACAGCTCCTGTGTTGGGCTTCACCCTTACTGTTGACAGCGCAGACTGTGAGAAGGAGGGAGCTGGGGAGTACATCGTGAAGTTCACACTGGCAGATCTGGGCCACCTTAGCGACTTCCACTCGTTCTATGCTTTCTTTAAGAAGTACCTGTGCAAGCAAAGGTGACATTCCATGCTCCTTTGAGCAGGAACATTTCTATGCTATAATTATGCTCATTGTGTATTTGTATGAATATCACAACCAGGTTTAAAAAAAAAAACATACACTTGTGAACACTCCAGCCTTTTGAGTACAATCTGTACTAGAAGTTAAATGACAGTTCAATACAGGACTTGAAAATAACAACTTTAGGTCAGGGTTAGCCCCACAAGGATGACAACCATTAGTTGGATGACTGTCAACATCACAGCACCAACTTGTCCGCCATTAGTGGTAGGAATAGCAGTTTCCTGTACCTGTTCACAGGAGAGAGAGGACAAATGGTTACAGAGTATGTGGCTTGTGGGCAGTAGACTCACCAGGCAGATCCCCTGAGTGTGGGTGCACAGCTCATTGTAAGATGGACACAGCAGAGATCCGACATACTGGTACCCAGAGGCTGTGACACTAATGTTAAACTGGAAAAACGAGACCAAAACATGCATTTTACGAAGGTCCCGTCTAATGGGAGTAATGGTGGTCACCTGTTGTCCTGCGTAAGAGCAAGGATAGACTGTTCCAAAGACTGAGATTTGAACTGAGTTGCCTGTACACGAATACTGTGTGTGTGTGTGTGTGTGTGTGTGTGTGTTGATATTACTATGAATATGATATCACACATGCACACACACACACACACACACACACACACACACACACACACACAGTACCTGGTAACAGCCGGCTCCAGACAGCCCAGGCTTGTAAACAGTCCCCGAAGACAGAGCAGTTACAGACCACCCCACACTGCCTTGCTGCATACAAGCTGAACCAGGTCCATAGGTCTCGCCAAGGTAGTTGATACTGTTGCCGAGAGGGTTGTTGGTGGTGTTGGCACATGCTGTCCCCCTGCTGCTGCTACCAGAGTAGGTGAAGATCTGGAACATGTTGTCATACAAGGAAGGGTGTTTCCTTCATTATGATTTAATTACCCATTGGGTTTGCCCCTTTCATTATGATTTAATTACCATTGGGTTGCCCCCTTCATTATGATTTAATTACCCATTGGGTTTGCCCCCTTCATTACCCTGTCCTGACAAATAGACTCACTTCTTGAAATGGACAGAAATCAGCTATCTCAATGTTACCAGCCACATTGGCTCCCATTCCACTGAAGTACTGAAAAACAAAGCTGATGGATTTGTGTCACATGACATCACATGACCTCACCTGGTAGTCTGGTGCTGGTGTTACGGTCAAGGTGTGTAGGTTGCAGGCTGAAACAGCACTTCTGTCAACAGTACAGCCCAGCTGGTCAATAGAAGATGAGTAGTGTGTGCAGAATGGATCGATGCAGCTGCTTCTATTGGACAGAGCTGCATATGACATCATTTGTTAATTAGTACAGGGTTGTCCTCACGATGCTTGTCTGCTATTTATATAACCTAAACAGCTGCTTGACACAAATGGACAGCCTGCACTTTTCCCCCACACCAGCGGCTGTGCCATACTGTAGTTGACCTGGTACCATCTTTTGAGGAGGAGGGAGGGAGGAGGGAGGGAGGGAGTGAGGAGGGAGGTATGGACAGAGGTGGAGAATGTGTCTGTTCTCAAGGCTAACCCTGTGTCCTGCAAAACTGCTAGTGTCAGGTTGGAGAATAGAGGGTTAAATGTCAGTATTCCAGTCATGAGTTCATTCTGGTGAAGAGAATTAAGCGTGAATCAAACAGCAGTCTGGGGGACCAGTGTCCTTACTCCCAGCAGTCTCTTCTCCCAGTGGCTGATTGCAGTGCCTGTTCCACCTTGGTTATCTAACTCCACACCTGTCAAAGTGGGACAGTTGAAATAGACTTTGGCAGCAGCCTTTAGTGGGGGAGGGAGGGAAGCACAACAAATTAATAATACAATGCTCAGTAAATGATTTATTCATGCGGCAGGTGGGCAGGGAGATAATTATGATAAATGGTTAAGTGACTACATTAACGTCAATTGAAATTGTGACCAAATCTTCAAGATATGATCACTAATTTTGGTTGAACTTACTTTCAACTATAAACCCAAAGGTATATTGTTTTGAGTGGTTTTAAGTTGCATTCGTTGCTTGAATTTCATAATGAAACAAGTATAATATTTAACAACATCTAATAATTTTGTAGTGTACAATTTTATCAAACCATGTCAATAAACTGCATTTGTGTCATTTGTGGCATAACCTTTAATTTGTTTTTAAAAAGAACAAAAGAAACTAATTGTAATTTGGAATTGTAACGATTTAAAAACTGTTGCAACCACTCAATGTTAAGTACACACTGTCCCAGCAACTGGTCATTCAATGGGACCAAATAATATGTTTGATTGACTTATGTCTGTCTATGACATGATGGCCCTCTCCCCTCCCCTCTCCTTCCTTTTCTTTCTCACACACATCATCCCTTCTCGTCATCAACATACCACCACAGCTGGTGTGACGAGGAGGTTCACTGGGTGACTGATTGTCCCTGTGCCCACTGCCCAGTTATTATAAGTTAGTGGCATCACTGTGGTGCTGCTGTACTGGTACGTACTGAAGTACGAAATAGGTGAGAGCCACACACTTGCACAGTTGACACTTACCCATTTACAATAGGAGGAAGATTGGTTGTGGGATCTCTGGGTGTTCGAGGTGCTCCATTTTGATCTCTCCAGAAGGGAAAGAGTCCACTGGAAAACCCCTGTTAAGAAAATAGCGTACATTTACATTGTTTAGTTTCCCCTCAACTGTAGCCTTTTCAATTTCTACATGTATACTACTCGTTGGATTCATCTCCTATATTTGCCATACTGCTGATGCCAGCTGGTAACTTTGATTTATTTGACTCTACAAGGTATTCATTTTGACACACAGGAGACACGTGATGTTTTAATATTAATTAAACAGCCAAGGTCATGCCCATCCTGTAAGCAATGAGCTGTAATTAAAGCTCACCAGTGAATGTTCGATGTTCTCTAATTAAAGCTCACCAGTGCATGCAGTGCCTCATGCTTGGCCACTGTCAGAATGTAGTCATCACTGGAGAAACTGGAAAATGCCCCGGTACAGAAATTGATGTTTCCAGCAATGGGTCTGGGGAGGAGGTTCGTTTTACATGTAGAATATGTTCAGGCTGACACAGTACACAGCACACGCACACACATATGCACACACACACACAAACACACACACACACACACACACACACACTCACACACACCTATCCAGGGATGATTCAGTTTGGCAGTAGGTGGCAAAGGCTATGCTAGTTGGACCACCAGTGGACCCAGTACCACATGGGGAGGTGTTGCTGGCAGACACATAGAAGATGTAGTCTGTGTTGGCCACTCCTGTTCCATTGGTACCAGTTTGGGTACAGGTGTTGATGTTCCCATTGCACTGTCCACATGCCTGTGTGTGTGTATGTGTGTGTGTGTGTATGTATGTGTGTGTATGTGTATGCATGTGTGTGTATGTGTGTGTGTATGTGTGTGCATGTGTGTGTATGTTTGTGTGTATGTGTGTGTATGTGTGTGTATGTGTGTGTGTATGTGTGTATGTATTTGTGTGTGTATGTGTGTGTATGTGTGTGTGTATGTGTGTGTGGGTATGTGTATGTGTGTGTGTGTGTATGTGTGTGTGTGTGTGCACGTAGATGCACATAGCTGAGTTAATGTTTGCACTATAAGCAATCTCTCACCTTAAGATGGCTACCAGGTACTGTAGCTTGCCCACACGTAGTGGTGGAAAGACAGGTATTGGCACAATATCGAAGTCCATTTATGATGGCAAATGATGAGGAAGAGCATTGCCTAACAAGAAGTGGAGAAATGTGGGGGGTGGGAAGGGGAGATGAGAGGGATGGAATGAAACCATTGATGGTATCAGTTGGGTTGTGCTTAAAACACCCACCTATCCAGCAGTATGGGCACTCCAACAGGTTTGACCTGAAGTGTCTGGCTGAGGAAGGAGGTGAGTTGAGGCATGATGGTCTGCACGGAAGAGAAGCCTGCAGTCACACCACACCCACACAATAACATGCAACAGACCATTATTCTGCTCTGGACATTTGCTGAACTGAGAACAACACGGAACGGACGGAACGTCATACAGGTATCGCGGAGAGTTTCTCTAATAAACGTACGTACAGTAGGTTGACAGAGGAGTCGTAGGACACGCTGAACCGCATAGGTTGGTTGGCGACTCTCTTGGCTACGTGCTGATGTGGTTCCAGGTAGACTCCGTGCACCGCCTAAAGAGAAAAAAAAAAAGACAGTTCCACGCCTCAATTCTTCTACCTAGCTAGCGCATGCGTTCATCAGCCCTCACGTTTTCAATGTCGTCTTTGTGCTGGCAGGGCACTGCGGCACCGTGTGCGACGGAGATGGCCGAGAGAGAAAGAAACACACACGCCCAGTTGGTGACCATTCTACTATCGATGTCCTAATTTGGAGCGCGATATGTGTATTATTTAGTAATGATAGATCGCGCGCCTTTTGTGGCACACACGAGTCTGGGAACGACACTTGTGAGCGTGTGTGTGTGTGTGTGTGTGTGTGTGTGTGTGTGTGTGTGTGTGTGTGTGTGTGTGTGTGTGTGTGTGTGTGTGTGTGTGTGTGTGTGTGTGCGCTAGTCTCGTACCCAGACCCGAACGTTTCGCACGTAGCGGTGATGTAATTAATCTGCGAAAAGTTTAGTCTGGGTACGAGACTGTGTGTGTGTGTGTGTGTGTGTGTGTGTGTGTGTGTGTGTGTGTGTGTGTGTGGTATTGGCGCCATTAACAGTGCAGTGCGTTTATAATTACAATAACCATACTAGTAAAGAAATGGCATGCAGCAGTTTTTGACACCAAAACAGTGCCACATTCATAATGATCGAGAAACACCTGTCTCTGTTCCAAATGCCACATAAAACACTACCTTCATGCGCATACAATGACAGAAGTTAGAACATGATAACAGAATGTAACACATGTATTAGTAACAGCCAGAGATGGAGTAAATGAAGCATCACAAGTGCCCAGGTAAGGGCACCAGGCAGTAGTTGGGGCAGTAGAACTTTGTTGGTATATCAACTGGAACACTTATTGGTTTCACTCCTGATTTGTTGGTGTTTGTATCTATTTGTGCATGTTTGTGTGTGTGTTTTGTGTGCATGTTTGTGTGTGTGTGTGTGTGTTATCTATTTGTGCACGTTTGCATGCATGTTTGCATGTATGTTTGTGTGTGTGTTGTTTGTGTGTGTCGTGTGTTTGCATGTATTATGTGTACACACACACAATTACACATGGCACAAGTTGACAAACCTGCTGGCTGAGAGGAAATGAAAGCAGAAGAGAGACCAGTTGAGTCACGTAATGCCAGCAAACATTGCGCTAAGGATTCACAACAAATGCACTATTGTTTTTGTGCTTACCAGACAGAGGATGGAACCTTGGTATCTTACGTTGTTCACAGTTACATCAATGTCTATCTGAAAGGGTTAAACTACATCTCAGTGTGGTTATGTGCCTATGTGTGTGTGTTATGTGTGCCCGTGAGTGATGCGTGTGCACGAGTGTGGCATGTGCCATGAGTGGTGTGTGTGCCCAGGTGTAGTGTGTGGTACAGGTGTGGTATGTGAGTGGTGTGTGTGCCCAGGTGTAGTGTGTTGTACAGGTGTGGTATGTGAGGTGTATGCGTGACCTGCATGTACAGTGAGTGTGTAGTGTGTCCTGTGTGACCTGCATGTACAGTGACTGTGTAGTGTGTCCTGCGTGACCTGCATGTAAAGTGAGTGTGTAGTGTGTCCTGCGTAACCTGCATGTACAGTGAAAATGTAGTGTGTCCTGTGTGACCTGCATGTACAGTGACTGTGTAGTGTATCCTGTGCGACCTGCATGTACAGTGAGTGTGTAGTGTGTCCTGCGTGACCTGCATGTAAAGTGAGTGTGTAGTGTGTCCTAGGTGTATGCGTGACCTGCATGTACAGTGAGTGTGTAGTGTGTCCTGCGTGACCTGCATGTACAGTGAGTGTGTAGTGTGTCTTGCGTGACCTGCATGTAAAGTGAGTGTGTAGTGTGTCCTGTGTGACCTGCATGTACAGTGACTGTGTAGTGTGTCCTGCGTGACCTGCATGTAAAGTGAGTGTGTAGTGTGTCCTGTGTGACCTGCATGTAAAGTGAGTGTGTAGTGTGTCCTGCGTGACCTGCATGTAAAGTGATTGTGTAGTGTGTCCTGCGTGACCTGCATGTACAGTGAGTGTGTAGTGTGTCCTGTGTGACCTGCATGTACAGTGACTGTGTAGTGTGTCCTGTGTGACCTGCATTTAAAGTGAGTGTGTAGTGTGTCCTGTGTGACCTGCATGTACAGTGAGTGTGTAGTGTGTCCTGCGTGACCTGCATGTAAAGTGACTGTGTAGTGTGTCCTGTGTGACCTGCATGTAAAGTGAGTGTGTAGTGTGTCCTGCGTGACCTGCATGTAAAGTGAGTGTGTAGTGTGTCCTGCGTGACCTGCATGTACACACCTGCTGACCAGGACTTGAACACGGGTAGGATGTCCCCAAGACACTTATTGAAGAAACCAAGTAGAAATCTGTATTGTGTGTGTGTGTGTGTGTGTGTGAAATGTGAGTGTGTCAATATGCAGATCAGTGTGCCCCTATCATGTATACTTGCAACATCACCCGAATTGTAATTTCAACGACAGGCAGAGAGACTGGTACCACTCGCATATCATGTTACTTGACATCTGGTGATGTTATGTTACCTGATAGCATCCTGCCCCAGAGTGACTGGGCATGTAGGTGGTACCAGAGGAGGCAACAGACCATCCCTTGGTGCCTTGGTTCAGACACACAGAGTTAGGTCCATAGGTCTCCCCGAGATTGTTGATACTAGGAGGATTGATGTTGTTAGTAGCATTGGTACAAGTTGTTCCTCTGCCAGTGTTGGAGTAAGAAAAGATCAAAATGAGCAGGGTTATCCCCTGTAGGGTCCCAATTAGAGGAATATACCCTGCTCCATTGGTACACAATGCAGTGAACCTAATGAGCAGGGTCATCCCCTTTGTTGTGTTGCCATGACATACATCCTGAAATGGACAATAGTCTGCCAGTGTGTCAGTACCTCCATAATTGGCACCAAGTGTAGGGAAGTACTGAAGTGAACAGTGGTTGAAATTAAATAACTTGTGAGATCACATGACATCACCTGATAGTCTGCAGGGAGTGCTGAGCCGAACGATGCAAGAATGGCTCAATAGAACTCCACCTTTTGGACAGAGCTACAGATGACATCATCTGTTAATTAGTACAGGGTTGTCCTCACGATGCTTGTCTGCTATTTATGTGCTTGACACAAATGGACAGCCTGCACTTTTTCCCCACACCAGGGGCTGTGCCATACTGTGGTACCATCTTTTGAGGAGGGAGCAGGGAGCAGGGAGGGAGCAGGGAGCAGGGAGGAGGACCATCTGGTTAAATGTCAGGATTCCAGTCATTATTTCACTCTGATGCAGAAAAAAAATTACACGTAATTTAAACAGCAGTTTGGGGATCAGGGTCCTTACTCCCAGCAGTCTCTTCTCCCAGTGGCTGATTGCAGTGCCTGTTCCACCTTGGTTCTCTAACTCCACACCTGTCAAGGTGGAACAGTTGAAATAGGCTTTGGCAGCAGCCTTTAGTGGGGGAAGGAAGAGAGAGAGGGGGGAGGGGGGGGGGGGGGGGGAGAGATGATGGAACAAATACAGTTTTAATGTCATACAATCAACATACCACCACAGCTGGTGTGACGAGGAGGTTCACTGGGTGACTGATTGTCCCTGTGCCCACTGCCCAGTTATTATAAGTTAGTGGCATCACTGGGGTGGTGCTGTACTGGTACGCACTGAAGTACGAAATAGGTGAGAGCCACACACTTGCACAGTTGACACTTACCCATTTACAATAGGAGGAAGATTGGTTGTGGGATCTCTGGGTGTTCGAGGTGCTCCATTTTGATCTCTCCAGAAGGGAAAGAGTCCACTGGAAAACCCCTGTTAAGAAAATAGCGTACATTTACATTGTTTAGTTTCCCCTCAACTGTAGCCTTTTCAATTTCTACATGTATACTACTCGTTGGATTCATCTCCTATATTTGCCATACTGCTGATGCTGGTAACTTTGATTTATTTGACTCTACAAGGTATTCATTTTGAGACACACAGGAGACACGTGATGTTTTAATATTAATTAAACAGCCAAGGTCATGCCCATCCTGTAAGCAATGAGCTGTAATTAAAGCTCACCAGTGAATGTTCGATGTTCTCTAATTAAAGCTCACCAGTGCATGCAGTGCCTCATGCTTGGCCACTGTCAGAATGTAGTCATCACTGGAGAAACTGGAAAATGCCCCGGTACAGAAATTGATGTTTCCAGCTATGGGCCTGGGGAGGAGGTTCGTTTTACATGTAGAATATGTTCAGGCTGACACAGTACACAGCACACACACACATGCACACACACACACATGTACACACACACACACACACACACACACACACACACACACACACACAAACACACACCTATCCAGGGATGATTCAGTTTGGCAGTAGGTGGCAAAGGCTATGCTAGTTGGACCACCAGTGGACCCAGTACCACATGGGGAGGTGTTGCTGGCAGACACATAGAAGATGTAGTCTGTGTTGGCCACTCCTGTTCCATTGGTACCAGTTTGGGTACAGGTGTTGATGTTCCCATTGCACTGTCCATGTGCCTATGTGTGTGTATGTGTGTGTATGTGTGTGTATGTGTGTATGGGTGTGTATGTGTGTATGTGTATGCATGTGTGTATGGGTGTGTATGTGTGTGTATGTGTATGGGTGTGTATGTGTGTGTATGTGTGTGTATGTGTGTATGTGTATGTGTGTGTATGAGTGTGTGTATGTGTGTGTGTATGTGTGTGTGTATGTGTGTGTATGTGTGTGTGTATGTGTATGTGTGTGTATGTGTGTGTGTGTGTGTGTGTGTGTGCACATAGATGCACATAGCAGTTAATGTTTGCACTATAAGCAATCTCTCACCTTAAGATGGCTACCAGGTACTGTAGCTTGCCCACACATAGTGGTGGAAAGACAGGTAGTGGCACAATATCGAAGTCCATTTATGATGGCGAATGATGAGGAAGAGCATTGTCTAACAAGAAGTGGAGAAATGTGGGGGGTGGGAAGCGGAGGATGCCGAGAGGGATGGATGAAGCCATTGATGGTATCAGTTGGATGGTGCTTAAAACTAAAGCTCAAACAGATCAGATTAGATCAGATTTAGTACAAATGGGATCTGATCTGTTCGATTTATGCTCATATTTGAATCTGATCTGATGTAGTAATCAGATCCATGGTAAAAATCTGAACTTTATAACATTTTGAATATCTGATTTTGAAAAAGCTAGCATTGCCTGTTGATGATGTATATTTGTGAATTATTCCACCTGTTGAAGGATGATAGATGTATGGGGTTCTTAACAGATGAAGGATGATAGATGTATGTTGAAGGATGATAGATGTATGTTGAAGGATGATAGATGTATGGGGTTAACAGATGAAGGATGATAGATGTATGGGGTTCTTAACAGATGAAGGATGATAGATGTATGTTGAAGGATGATAGATGTATGTTGAAGGATGATAGATGTATGGGGTTCTTAACAGATGAAGGATGATAGATGTATGTTGAAGGATGATAAATGTATGTTGAAGGATGATAGGTGTATGGGGTTAACAGATGAAGGATGATTGATGTATGGGGTTCTTAACAGACAGGTACTCCCATCCTCTCCCTCTTCCTCGAATGAGGAGGAAGAGGGAGAGGATGGGAGTGAAGTCAACGAGACTGATGTGTGTAAGAAGCCATGTGTGGGTGTGAGTAATGATGCCATGGCAACCCTTGACAAAGTGGTGGGTGGAGGGTTGCCGCCGGCGTACACGTGCGTTGCTTATAGCAACACTTTGGTGCACAGGAGGCAGGCACGGCGGCACAAAGAGGGAGACCCTGCCGTTAGAGGCACAGCTCCTGTGTTGGGCTTCACCCTTACTGTTGACAGTGCAGACCATGAGAAGGAGGGAGCTGGGGAGTACATCGTGAAGTTCACACTAGCAGATCTGGGCCACCTTAGCAACTTTCACTCGTTCTTTAAGAAGTACCTGTGCAAGCAAAGGTGACATTCCGTGCTCCTTTGAGCAGGAACATTTCTATGCTATAATTATGCTCATTGTGTATTTGTATGAATATCACAACCAGGTTTTAAAAAAAAACATACACTTGTGAACACTCCAGCCTTTTGAGTACAATCTGTACTAGAAGTTAAATGACAGTTCAATACAGGACTTGAAAACAACAACTTTAGATCAGGGTTAGCCCCACAAGGATGACAACCATTAGTTGGATGACTGTCAACATCACAGCACCAACTTGTCCGCCATTAGTGGTAGGAATAGCAGTCTCCTGTACCTGTTCACAGGAGAGAGAGGACAAATGGTTACAGAGTATGTGGCTTGTCACAGCACCAACTTGTCCGCCATTAGTGGTAGGAATAGCAGTCTCCTGTACCTGTTCACAGGAGAGAGGACAAATGGTTACAGAGTATGTGGCTTGTGGGCAGTAGACTCACCAGGCAGATCCCCTGAGTGTGGGTGCACAGCTCATTGTAAGATGGACACAGCAGAGATCCGACATACTGGTACCCAGAGGCTGTGACACTAACACTAAACTGGAAAAACAAGACAAAATGTGCATTTTACAAAGGTCCCATCTAATGGGAGTAATGGTGGTCACCTGTTGTCCTGCGTAAGAGCAAGGATAGACTGTTCCAAAGACTGAGATTTGAACTGAGTTGCCTGTACACGAATACTGTGTGTGTGTGTGTGTGTGTGTGTTGATATTACTATCACACATGTACACACACACACACACACACACACACACACACACACACACACACACACACACACACACACACACACACACACACACACACACACACACACACACACACACACACAGTACCTGGTAACAGCCGGCTCCAGACAACCCAGGCTTGTACACAGTCCCCGAAGACAGAGCAGTTACAGACCACCCCACACTGCCTTGCTGCATACAAGCTGAACCAGGTCCATAGGTCTCTCCAAGGTAGTTGATACTGTTGCCGAGAGGGTTGTTGGTGGTGTTGGCACATGCTGTCCCCCTGCTGCTGCTACCAGAGTAGGTGAAGATCTGGAACATGTTGTCATACAAGGAAGGGTGTTTCCTTCATTATGATTTAATTACCCATTGGGTTTGCCCGATTTAATTACCATTGGGTTTGCCCCCTTCATTATGACATATTACCCTGTCCTGAAAAATAGACTCACTTCTTGAAATGGACAGAAATCAGCTATCTCAATGTTACCAGCCACGTTGGCTCCCATTCCACTGAAGTACTGAAAAACAAAGCTGATGGATTTGTGTCACATGACATCACATGACCTCACCTGGTAGTCTGGTGCTGGTGTTACGGTCAAGGAGTGTAGATTGCAGGCTGAAACAGCACTTCTGTCAACAGTACAGCCCAGCTGGTCAATAGAAGATGAGTAGTGTGTGCAGAATGGATCGATGCAGCTGCTTCTATTGGACAGAGCTGCATATGACATCATTTGTTAATTAGTACAGGGTTGTCCTCACGATGCTTGTCTGCTATTTATGTAACCTAAACAGCTGCTTGACACAAATGGACAGCCTGCACTGTTTCCCCACACCAGGGGCTGTGCCATACTGTAGTTGACCTGGTACCATCTTTTGAGGAGGAGGAGGAGGAGGGAGGAGGAGGGAGGGAGGAGGGAGGAGGAGGAGGAGGGAGGAGGAGGAGGAGGAGGGGAGGAGGGAGGAGGAGGAGGGAGGAGGGAGGAGGAGGGAGGGAGGAGGGAGGAGGAGGAGGGAGGAGGGAGGAGGAGGAGGGAGGAGGAGAGAGGGAGGAGGGAGGAGGAGGAGGGAGGAGGAGGAGGAGGAGGGAGGAGGGAGGAGAGGGAGGGAGGAGGGAGGAGGAGGGAGGGAGGAGGGAGGAGGAGGGAGGGAGGAGGGAGGAGGAGGGAGGGAGGAGGAGGAGGAGGAGGGAGGAGGAGAGAGGGAGGAGGGAGGAGGAGGAGGGAGGAGGGAGGAGGAGGGAGGAGGAGGGAGGAGAGGGGAGGGAGGAGGAGGGAGGGAGGAGGAGGGAGGAGTGAGTGAGGAGGGAGTGAGGAGGGAGGAGGGAGGGAGTGAGGAGGGAGGGAGTGAGGAGGGAGGGAGTGAGGAGTGAGGGAGTGAGGAGGGAGGTATGGACAGAGGTAGAGAATGTGTCTGTTCTCAAGGCTAACCCTGTGTCCTGCAAAACTGCTAGTGTCAGGTTGGAGAATAGAGGGTTAAATGTCAGTATTCCAGTCATGAGTTCATTCTGGTGAAGATAATTAAGCGTGAATCAAAAAGCAGTTTGGGGATCAGTGTCCTTACTCCCAGCAGTCTCTTCTCCCAGTGGCTGATTGCAGTGCCTGTTCCACCTTGGTTCTCTAACTCCACACCTGTCAAGGTGGAACAGTTGAAATAGACTTTGGCAGCAGCCTTTAGTGGGGGAGGGGGAGGGAGGGAGATGGGGAAGCACAACAAATTAAAACCACATAGCTCAGTAAATGATTTATTAGTGTGGCAGGTGGGTAAGGAGAAATGGATAAGTGACTAGATTAATGTTCTAAAATCAATTGATATTATCACGGTTTAAAACTGATTTTATAATTTCAACTATAAACCCAAAGGTATATTATTTTGAAGGGTTTCAAGTTCCATTCATTGTTGGAATTTCATAATGAAACAAGTATAATATTATTTAATAATTGTATTGTAGTGTACAATTTTATCAAACCATGCACATTTTTTAAATTTGTTTGCATAACTTTTAATTTGTTTTTAAAATTTGCAAAATAAACTAATTGTAACTTGGCGATTTTAAAAACCGTTGCACTCAATGTTAAGTAACATTTTGGTACAACGCTGTCCCAGCAACTGGTCATTCAATAGGACCAAATATTATGTTTGATTGAGTACCTCTTCTGACATGATGGCCCTCTCCCCTCCTCTCTCCTTCCTTTTCTTTCTCACACACATCATCCCTTCTCGTCATCAACATACCACCACAGCTGGTGTGACGAGGAGGTTCACTGGGTGACTGATTGTCCCTGTGCCCACTGCCCAGTTATTATAAGTTAGTGGCATCACTGTGGTGTTGCTGTACTGGTATGCACTAAACAGTTATCAAATAGGTGAGAGCCACACACTTGCACAGTTGACACTTACCCGTTCGCAATAGGAGGAAGATTGGTTGTGGAATCTCTGGGTGTTCGAGGTGCTCCATTTTGATCTCTCCAGAAGGGAAAGAGTCCACTGGAAAACCCCTGTTAAGAAAATAGCATGCATGCTTTTCAGAAATGTAGTGTAATATCTTTTGGACATAATTCTGCAAACAATTCTTACTCCTTGGGTGGTGTATTGCTGAATAGAGTTTATGACCTAGGTGTGCATATAACATCCGACTTTAAGTCCAGCTTACATTGTGCATCTATTGCTGCAAAGGCTTTCCAAAGGTGTTCTCTTCTGCTTAAGGGCCTTCATACTCTTGATATCTCTACACTTTGTCGAGTATACATATATCCTATGTCAGACCAATTCTGGAATATAATTCTCCAGTGTGGAATCCATGGCTATTACAAGACATTAGATGTGTTGAAAGGCTTCAGCACTTTTTCACCAGATCTATTTTTAAACGGGTAAATCTGCCCACTATGAGCTATGCTGATCATCTTCTACACTTAGGTTTTCATTCATTGGAGTATCGCAGAGTGTTTTTAGATCTCCTTATGTATTTTAAGATTGTGAAAACCTTGTTGATCTTGATGTATCAGCCTTTTTCCACATCAACTTGTCACCATATGGTACAAGAGGTAACTTCACTTAAACTAAGTCCAGTGTCTACACCACGCCATAACTTCAGATCCACCTGTCCGAATTATTAATGATTGGAATTCCTTACCAGATACTGTTGTCACCTCATCCTCTGAACTAATATTTAAGTCAAGACTATGTACAGTGAACTTGTCTCCCTTTTGCAGATGCTTCCATTTTAGTTCTAAGGCATTTACATATGCCATTAGTTGCCTTTGTGTATACTTTGTGTGCACATAAATTATCATTTACAATTGTTTAGTTTCCCCTCAACTGTAGCCTCTTCAATTTCTACATGTATACTACTCGTTGGATTCATCTCCTATATTTGCCATACTGCTGATGCTGGTAACTTTGACTCTACAAGGTATTCATTTTGACACACAGGAGACACGTGATGTTTTAATATTAATTAAACAGCCAAGGTCATGCCCATCCTGTACGCAATGAGCTGTAATTAAAGCTCCCCAGTGAATGTTCGATGTTCTCTAATTAAAGCTCACCAGTGCATGCAGGGCCTCATGCTTGGCCACTGTCAGAATGTAGTCATCACTGGAGAAACTGGAAAATGCCCCGGTACAGAAATTGATGTTTCCAGCAATGGGTCTGGGGAGGAGGTTAGTTTTACATGAAGATGATGTACACACATGCACAGAGGCTGCCACACACACATATGCACACACACACACACACACACACACACACACAAACACACACACACACACAAACACACACACAACACACACACACACACACACACACACACACACACACACACCTATCCAGGGATGATTCAGTTTGGCAGTAGGTGGCAAAGGCTATGCTAGTTGGACCACCAGTGGACCCAGTACCACATGGGGAGGTGTTGCTGGCAGACACATAGAAGATGTAGTCTGTGTTGGCCACTCCTGTTCCATTGGTACCAGTTTGGGTACAGGTGTTGATGTTCCCATTGCACTGTCCACATGCCTGTGTGTGTGTGTATGTGTGTGTGTATGTGTGTATGGGTGTGTATGTGTGTATGTGTATGCATGTGTGTATGGGTGTGTATGTGTGTGTATGTGTGTATGTGTGTGTATGTATGTGTGTGTATGTGTATGTGTGTATATGTGTGTGTATGTGTGTGTATGTGTATGCATGTGTGTGTATGTGTGTGTATGTGTGTGTGTGTGTGTGTGTGTGTGTGTGTGTGTGTGTGTGTGCACATAGATGCACATAGCAGTTAATGTTTGCACTATAAGCAATCTCTCACCTTAAGATGGCTACCAGGTACTGTAGCTTGCCCACACATAGTGGTGGAAAGACAGGTAGTGGCACAATATCGAAGTCCATTTATGATGGTGAATGATGAGGAAGAGCATTGCCTAACAAGAAGTGGAGAAATGTGGGGGTGGGAAGCGGAGGATGCCGAGAGGGATGGATGAAGCCATTGATGGTATCAGTTGGATGGTGCTTAAAACTAAAGCTCAAACAGATCAGATTAGATCAGATTTAGAGTACAAATGGGATCTGATCTGTTCGATTTATGCTCATATTTGAATCTGATTTGATGTAGTAATCAGATCCATGGTAAAAATCTGAACTTTATAACATTTCAAATATCTGGTTTTGAAAAAGCTAGGTTGACGATGCACCTGTTGAAAGATGATTGATGTATGGGGTTCTTAACTTCCAATACAACACATAATTGAGGAAATTGGACAACGTTTGGGTGAAATGTCTACAACTATCCATTTGAGGGCACCTAGTGGCTTCACAGTGAGTAACCCTAAACTGATGTATTCTTCAATACACATATGCATTCTCTGTGCATATGTGTAAAGGTGGCCATACACTAGGCAACATTTCGGCGCGCAACATGTTGCCTAGTGTATGGCCACCTTATAACTCACAAGATAATCCTACATTCACGCACATGCATGGTGCGAGTTGTCTGCAAGTAAGATACAACTTGGGAACAATTGCATGGCAGAAAATTAATAACGTTATAGCGCTCCGCGCGTATGATTTACATCTACCTGAGCGGTACTGTATAACTTGCAAGATGGTTGGGAATACCATTCATTCCTTATTATAATCGTTCAGCGCTTACGTCATACAAACGCTAGTCTCGTACCCAGACCCAAACGTGATGATCATCGTCACGTGCACATACAATGTGTATTTCATACGTGTAGCTCTGTAAACATGTAGTGGTACACTGTCCTGCATCGTGTTATGTATAAGGTCAGTGTGTTGAGTCTGCTGTATTGATGGGCATGTGATGTACAGCAAGTGATTAGCATGTGTTGCTCGGTTGGTGTACTTTTCTCAATGTCACATTGTGGGCAGACCAACCTTGATGGCATTAAATATTACTGACTCTCAGCGTGTTCCAAAGTGCTAGCAACATGATCATGTATAAGCAATCTGCACTTTGCTAGAAAGTATCAATTGGTGAGTATCAAGGTGAGTTACAGTGTGAGTATGAATGAAGAGGTGACTAGAGTGAAGTTTGAGAGAAGTGGAGCAAAGCCTGGAAATGATAGTGAAGTATATCTGAACACATGGAGACTGCAGAAGGTGTGTTACTAAGAAGCACTCGGGAGTACCCTACTCCTAAAAGGTGTGAGTGTCAGCCTGTTATCCTCCTGGAGCCCTGCCAGTGCCCTCCTCCATTGCAAGAAGCTCTCTCTCTCTCCTTCTGGTCCAGCTCTTCGGCCGTTGTGGACCCATCCCAAGATGGCCTGGTGAGGGTCACATGAAACATGGGGGCCATCCACTATGATGTCATGCTAACTAGTTCCCCCCCTCCCCCCCCCCCCCCCTTCCCGGCCTCCGTCTATTACACCTCCCCGCTAATATGACATAATAGATGGATGAAATACCCCCTAGGGGTGATAGATGGATGAAATACCCCTAGGGGTGATAGATGGATGAAATACCCCCTAGGGGTGATAGATGGATGAAATACCCCCTAGGGGTGATAGATGGATGAAATACCCCCTAGGGGTGATAGATGGATGAAATACCCCCTAGGGGTGCCTAACCCTCCACGGGATTCTAAGTTTCTCCTTCTGCGCTTGTAGTATGGCCTCTTTCGGTGCATTCCGGTCTATCACTGTAATGTTCAACTAACATATACCCACGTCCCTGCTGCTAACATATACCCACATCCTGCTGCTAACATATACCCACGTCCTGCTGCTAACATATACCCACGTCCTGCTGCTATTAAACGGAGACCTACAGCACTGGTACACTATGAGAGGGAAGCCAGTGTGGTGTGCAGGCAGCTGGGACATTCTAGAGATGGTATGTCCCTTTCAATCAAAACACACACATGGCATGATCTGTGTAGTTTGCGTTATAGCCTACTGCACAAGATTTTGCCTCATTTGTAGAAATGATTTTTACAAACTATCTTCTCCAGGTCCCCCCCCCCCCCCCCCCCCCATTCTCTCTTTCTTTCCCTCTTCCTTCTCCCTTCTCTCAATACTTCTGTTCTTCCCAATCCTCCTCCCCATCCCTTCTTAATCCTCCTCCCCATCCCTTCTTAATCTTCCTCCCCATCCTTTCTAAATCCTCATTCCCCAATATCAGCATCTTTGAACTTCTCCAACATACATGGACCTAACAGGTTGCATGTTGACCACTAACCAGAGAGAGTTGGAAGACATTTTGACCCTGTGTGAATAAGAATTACATCGATACAGACAGACAGAACACATGCTGAAGGATTACTGGACTAGTCATTCAGCATATTACCTCTCAGCATCTTGTCACATTTGTGGCTGGTTTGTCACATTTGTGGCTGGTGAATGGAGTGCCTTACTTCTCCAATCTCAACAAATATCCGTGTGTTTATGTTATGTGTATGTGTATATAGATGTGATTGTGCATGCATGTGTGTTGTTTCAGATTTAGCTTCCTTGCCATTATAGCTGACTTATTAACGATTGTTCCTACATCAACATCAAAGGCACAGGTCTGGGCCCTTTTTTACTTCCTTTTCTACGACAGATAAATCATGCTATTTTGTGCTATTTCGTAGTTTCGTAAGTTTTTTTTTCCATGAAGCAGAAAAACAATTATTGGACTTAAAAAATATAGCTATAAGTAACAAGGTACATGCAAACACATACTAACACTTTAATTGCCATGATGTGCATGTAAATAATTGTGTACCTGTACACATGTAGATGCCAGGACTTGGCCAAGGTCAACCAATGGAGTTGTACGACCATGTAATTCAAGACCCCTCAAAGTTCCACCCCATCTTCAACCTCAGGGACTACTACTGGCTCTTCCTCATCACTGCATATTTTTCCTTTCATTTCTTCAGGCACACAAACCACGTTCATTACAACATCGGCCATCATATTATAAGGATTGCTTAAGGATGAATAAAGCAATGCTGCAATACAACAATTTTATGTGCCTGTCCTTTCATTCACAATAAACCTGCAGACATGTAATGCTGGTCTCCTGTATGGTGTTTGTGGACATGTAATGCTGGTCTCCTGTATGGTGTTTGTGTGAATGCAGATTTGCTTTTATTGCCAGGTGTGGCCACATAGTGACATTGAGAAAAGTATACCAACCGAGCACAGGTTAGTATAATCACTTGCTGTACATCACATGCCCATCAATAATGATGGAAGGTATACAGCAGACTCAACAAACTGACCTGCAGATACACATAACTCGATGAAGGGCAGTGTACCACTACATGTTCATGATCAAGCATGTATGCACACATTGTATGTGAAAGTCTTTCAGGTAAACTGCACCATCTATAGTCACGAGAGCTCAAAGAAAGGGCGTTGCTGAAAGCTGTCTCTTTTATAATTCAATAGCATAGCTTAGTTTGTTTTGTTAATAATGGCTACAGCTTGGGGAATGCAATTACAGGTAAATATGAATGTCATTATGGTGCAGAGAGCTAAGGGCAAAGTACACTGACAGTTTGCCTATCTCTCTCTCACTTATTTGAGCCGGTCCACCACGAAATAGTTAATAATTTCTCGGCCCCATGCTATCGGATTTCGGATGCGGTTTTGTGATCAGGTGGTAAAACCCGCAATCCAAAATATTACCGATCTGTTGGCCTTTCGGGTCAGATATCCCGAAATAGAACCCGATCCGTTTGAGCTTTACCACTTAAAACACCCACCTATCCAGCAGTATGGGGACTCCAACAGGTTTGACCTGAAGTGTCTGGCTGAGGAAGGAGGTGAGTTGAGGCATAATGGTCTGCACGGAAGAGAAGCCTGCAGTCACACCACACCCACACAATAACATGCAACAGACCGTTATTCTGCTCTGGACAGTTGCTGAACTGAGAACAACACGGAACGGACGGAACGTCATACAGGTATCGCGGGAAGTTTCTCTAATAAACGTACGTACAGTTGGTTGACAGAGGAGTCGTAGAACACACTGAACCGCATAGGTTGGTTGGCGACTCTCTTGGCTACGTGCTGATGTGGTTCCAGGTAGACTCCGTGCACCGCCTAAAGAAAAAAGAAAAAAGACAGTTCCACGCCTCAATTCTTGTACCTAGCGCATGCGTTCATCAGCCCTCACGTTTTCAACGTCGTCTTTGTGCTGGCATGGCACTGCGGCCCCGTGTGCGACGGAGATGGCCGAGAGAGAAAGAAACACACATGCCCAGTTGGCGACCATAATTTTCTTCCGGCAGCGGCGTCACAAATCGAAATCATAAAACGAGGATGTGATTTCATAGTCTCGTACCCAGACCCAGATTCCCAACAGCTGCGGATGGATTACATCACCGCTACGTGGTGGTGTAATCCATCCGCAGCTGTTGGGAATCTGGGTCTGGGTACGAGACTAGTGATTTCATTGTTATTATGTACATATAGTTTCAATTTATGTTCTGTGAACTGGAAAGTTCCTCATTTTCAGTGATTCATATTTTTCTTGTGCAGATACATTCTTATACCCTTATACAGCATGCGATATAGCAACACAGTTTTCCTTTCAGTCACTGATAATGTTGTTTCAGTTGCCAGCATCCTTTGCTGCTCTTGAAATTTATGATCCAACTGCAACTGCACTGCATGTAAGTCCGCATCAAGGAGCCAGTTGTCAGAGAGGTAGAGGAGATGATGGGCTGCAATTTGATTTGGGGATAAGAGGTGCAGGGCAACCTCAGGTGGAGCAGGCATTATTCATTGTGGTCAGTTTTATCGGTCATCCCATGCATCGTACCATATATTTTGCGCTCAGGAGTCTGGGCCGTACCGTAACGGCGTTGTGCTTTGTGTGATGGCAACAAACCGACCAGCACCTTGTAGGTCCATCTCCGACTACTTCAAAAAGCGATCAAGCTAGGGAAGGTATAAACGCCGTTATTATGAATCTGCTGCATATTGTAATGTTATGCAATTTATGTTATGATGTCTATTTCAATCAACCACGTTTATAAATACACTATGTTTGGAAGCTATTGTGGATCCAAGTGCATGCACATGCTGAGCTGATGAATGGAATATAATGACATTCCTTATCGCTGTATAAGAATGTCCTTGAAAAAGTAAAACCTATTGCTGCTAAATTACAAAAAAGGGTTATTGATATTGTGGAAGCCAATAAAATGATAGACTGTACGGTCAGTGATATAATGGATGGAGAGACATATGGTTTCAGGACTGTGTGAGAATTGCTAATGAAATTGAGGCAGATATCACAGTTCTAAGACTTGTAGGAAGACAAGTACATCGTCCTAATGCCATGCCAGGTCATTCCACTCCTGGACTTGAGGAATACTACAGAATAAATGTATAGCAATACCATTTATAGATCACCTAGTACTAGAAGCATGCAGAACTGACCACTACATTTAATGCAGTGTTAGTTGTTAAGTATTTAGGCTAGTTCCTGCATCAATCATAAATGATAATGATGTTACAAGGATTAGCAACCAAACTTTTTGTTCTGGGAGGTTGACCAACCCCATCGTCACTTCTCTCAGACATTAAGCCGTGGAAGAATGCACGTGATCTACATGGTAGTCTACAGTTGACAGGCAGCGATGTATTTCCAAACATCACTGTTTTACTGACCATTGGTTGTACCCTTCTAATAACAAGTGCTGAAGCTGAAAGATCGTTTTCATGACTACGACGCGGATCAGCAGCTATCTGTGTAGCCGAATGACGGAGGAGAGGTTAGTGGGATTAGCTCTTATGCATATCCACATCAATATTGAACAAATCTGTGATTTATATGTCGGCAAACACAAAAGAAGAATGTTTCAATCATGCATTTTGTATCAGTAAACGTATAGACTTGCATGCATTTTTGGTGTAATGTGACATGATCTATATATACTGTCATCTACATGCAAAATGGCCTATAGGGAGCTTACAGCACTCCCCATAGTGATTTGTTTTGTGTACTTTTTCGAAGTTAAGGATGTGAAAAGAGCTCTATTAAAATTAGTTATCCTTTCGTTATCTTGTTCATGTGAAGAGTTTGAGTTCTAATAGCATCTATATAGCGGTTCCCGTCATCCCTATATAGTATGAATGGTATCCATGATGTTATCGTTTTGCCTTCTCAGGAATTTCAGCTATCTAACCGTATACATAGTGCGGTGTATTAGGACAGCAAATAACATCATACAATCGTTCCATAAGACTTGCAGTTACACAAGAGGAAAAAAAAGCAGAACGTGCAATGCATTTTTCTTCAGTCGTTTGGGATGACCACCGAATTTGTGTGCAGCCCATCATATCGCACCAAGGCAAGCCTCCACAGATCCGCAGCGATGATCACCAGCATCATTGCAGCTAGTGCTTCACCCACGACTCTCCGCATGCTCCAAAGGTTCTTCGTGTCCTCGTCCAGCCTGGAGAAGAGGGGAAACGTGACCACAAAGAATGTCCCGTAGAACATCGAGCCCCTGGTGAGCATGCCGTAGAAGCTAGGATACGTGTAGTATGGAAAACCACTTATCGTCCATGTTTCTGCAAACGCGATAGCGAAGGCGGCAGCTAGGACAAACACGGTTAGGGCTGCGGCCTGTGCGATGGAGCCCTCCGTGAACGAGGACCGTACTGCTCGCATGACCGGAGAGAGGAGCACGTGGTATGACATGAAATAGACGTGCGTCATGAAGTACATACACAGTGGGACTCCGTTCAAGTCGATCCCGACACCTGGGGCAACTGGTCCCGTGTATTTGACACCTAGCACCTTGTAGAAATAATGGGTGTAAAAATAGTTGCCGAGGTAGCCGACGATGAGAATGTAAACGTTGGCTTTAACAGCATAACGCTGGAAAAGTGGAATCCGTTTTTCTTCGGAATCGGCCATAATGAGGGGGAGGGCTAAGCAAGGGAGGGCGAGCCCAATACTGAAGAGAAGGTAGTCATTAGGTGAGAATGTCTCGTACCACTTTCTGATGACCACGATTATCATCATTCCGATCCAGAACGGGCTGTAGAGAAGAACAAGCTTCTCTCCGAAAGCCTTGCTCTTGTGCTCTGCTACAAAGGTCATATCTATCGTCAGCACGTGACCAAGTTAGCGACTGAAATGATTGATTTCCAAATCTGATCGCGCGCCGCGGCCGGTGCTGCATGTCCTGAGCTGAAAAATAAAAGCGTGATCAACCGAGCGATTGTTTCAATCATCCTGTTGAGTTCTGGCTATTGCCTGCTGTCTAGTACTTCCTATCTATTACCTCGTGATTGTATTAAGGGCCTCAGGCTAGCTAGGTACGCATGCAGCCCATATAGTATAGACTGCAAGCGGCGGCGACCGATTTACAATACAACATGGTCGTAAACAGACGGTAGTCCCAGAGGCTATAACGTCTGGGTATCAAACTGGCGGTATTTTCATAGCTATGCACTGAGCCAAGCGTCTGTGATGTCTTAACTCTATGCCAGCCATAGTCAACACTAGTGACCAATATTTTTATATAACCATTCTTTGGGTGAGTGGCTTTATAACACATCTTACACAAGCCTTACATTTGATTAACCAATCCCTTAAAAGAGACACGTAGAAATTGATCCTACAATGTAGCTATAGTTGCAGATGTGTAGGTGTTAGAAGACATATGCTATCTGAGTGGTGCTATGTATACATACACAGTGCATACTGCTATATATAGAACTAATGCAGATATAGCAACGATGCATCAATCAGCACAGGATGAACTGCATGATATGTTGAAGGGTGATATCATCACATAATACAGTTTGGTAGCCTTAGAGATCATCAGCATTCTTCCAGGCTAAGGCTAGGCTTCTCACTATCCTCCTTCGAGGCGTTAGAATGTTCCAGCAATGAAGTGCATACACTGGTCCAGCTGTAGATGTACTTTGCAGGGATGGAGCCATGCTGATCGATTTCTTGAGGGTTGATACCTGCAAGCATTTGTGTTTGTAAGACAGGAGGGATATGTTATGTCAAGGCTGTTTGGAAAGGAGGGTCTGCACCCATGAAGATATCAAAAAAGGCACAGCCATCTTCTCTTGCTTTGAAGGACTTACTTCCAACAATCTGTTTAATAATTTGCAGGTGAGGGTGATTGGGCTCGTCAAATGGGATTGTAGTTTTTCTGTGCCTTAAGTAGCTCAGAAGTGATGTACTGTGTGTGTGTGTGTGTGTGGGGGGGGGGGGGTCAGAAGGTGGCTTGCCATGTGATTTATATGCCCACCTGTTTGGAGTCCTTCCATTCTCCACTGTGCTGGACATGAGGATACACAATGTACAAGAGGGCGTGAACCAACTTTTGGACCAGCTGTGGAGGATCAGTGTAGCTACGGAGCTCAGCCAATATCCTAAAAAGGAGAGGGTGGGAGGGAGGAAGGGAGGGGGAGGGAGGGAGGGAGGGAGAGAGGGGGATAGAGCCTTGAAGCTTTTTCACCTAGCTGCTGCTGACAAACAACCTGTTATCAAGTCGGATGACACATTCCTTGAGTTCTGCTAGCATTAGTTTAGTAAACAAGATATCAACACTTTGTACTTCATCTGCAACAGGAGCATTTCATGGTACACTTCTACCGCAGAACACATCGTGGTACACACCTTCACTTCCTGTTGCAGACAACCTGTGGAAAGCTGCAGTGAGCATCTTTAGAGCTCTGGCCACCTCGCTGGCCTGACGGGTCCCCAGGGGGCGGTCCGGGTGTGTGGCAATATCAACCACGGCCACCGCACATCCTGTGTGGTCCCTCAGGGGATGAGCAATGTGGTGCCATCCGTAGGCATACGCTGACAGTACACTCCGAATGCTCCACACACTGAAACAGATATTCCCTGTGCAATATGGACATGACTGGCAATGAGTCAGCTCATCTTTAAATTCCGAACAAACCTGAAGAGATTGTCATCTATTGTAAAGCTATTATTGTTGACCTTCACCCTTTTAATCCCTTCTGGACCTGCCGACAGAACCTTTCGAAGAGCACACCTGCCCTGCACCTTAAGGAAACAGAGAGTGTCACATGGGCCCCTCCTCCCCCCCCCCCCCTCCCTTCCAACTTTGCAGCCCGACCACATACCTCTGATGGCTCTACCAGGTACACATGAGACATGGACACCTGAGAGCACCTGAGGTGTATCCAGCTGAGAGCTGACCTGGAAACGTCCACCAGCTTCTGTCGTACATCAATCCAACTAAGGACTTCTCCCAAGCAAGAGCCAACCCCCTGTGAGGGGGAGGTACCCAGCTTTAAGGGGGTGGATGGTGAGGGGAGGCACCCAAATTTAAGGTGGGTGGGAGGTGAGGGGAGTACCTAAATATAAGGTGGGGTGGGAGAGATTAGCCAGTGTATGCATACCTGGTAGAAGTGGAGCTCGTGGCGTCTGAAATTAATGTTCATGTTGTCATCATCGGTGAGTGTGTCCACGCTGAAGGTTCCAATGACTTTTTGATGAGGATTAATATAGGTGCAACTAAAAGTGATCCATTGTACTGTGAGGAGGGACAGAGACCAAGGAAGGGAGGGAGAGGAAGGGAGGAGGGAGGGAGAGGAAGGAGAGAGAGGAAGGGAGGGAGAGGAAGGGAGAGAGAAGGAAGGGAGGGAGAGGAAGGGAGGGAGAGGAAGGGAGGGAAAGGAAGTGAAGGTGGAAGGAAAGAGGAATGGAGAGAGGAGGAAGGAAGGGGGGAGTGAATTGGATAATGATTATACAGTACTAACATGTACCTCATCAGATGAATTGTGTTCAGGACAGAAGAAGAACACAGCTCCATGTTTCCTAATATCCGGAACATGAATGGGATGTGCAGTGTCCACAGCCTGAAAGCTAACCTGGAAAGGAACAGCATCAGCATGGACCCCATTCCATTCCAGCATCAGCATGGTCCCCATTCCATTCCAGCATCAACTGTCCCCATTCCTCCAGCATCAGCATGGTCCCCATTCTATTGCAACCCTCCCATGGTAAATACCTGGGCCTTTAGTCGATCCAGCTTCCTCCCGACTACCCAATCTTTGCACTCGTTGGTGGAGGCCTTGAAGTGGAGGTGTGGCACATTGGAGTCGCTCAGTAGGGCAACAGCCACGCCCACTCTTTTAGAGTCTCCAAACATCAAAGCATCCTGCCAAGTATCATGTTACTTTCAGTTGTATTTTCCCCCTCAGATATCCAAGTTAGTTAATTATTAGTTGGGAAAGTGTGGACCCAAGGCATGCATATAAGACTCTTCAGGATTTAGTGTTTATGCTTGCGATTAAAATGAACATCTAATTAGAGCTGATGGACCGCCCAATTTTTAGTGCATAAGAATTGTTTTGTAAAGGACTTTATCACCCCTTTGAAAATAAAAATTGAAAACTTGGAAAAATAATAATACAAAACCTGAGCTTCCATTTCGTGGACCCATGCCCCTATAATTATTGTTATAACATATGAACTTCAAGACTTTGCAGTGTGCAGACAGCCCCTCACCTCCTTTATGGCACCAATGGCAGCACACATGGCCTTCTCAGGGCACAGGCCACCTGTCTTGCCCAAAAATGAGATCTTTTCAAGCAACCCCTGTCTCTCTTTGCCACGATGAAGCTCTTCAAATGTCAGCTGTGTACGTGTGTGCATGTGTGTGTGGAATAGATGTGTGTCATTCTGTACATACATGCACGTTAGGGTTAATAGAAATATGCACACTCAAGTGTGGGTATGCATTGTAGCACTTCTCCCATGTACACACCTTCACACTAGACCCCTCCCATGTACACACCTTCACACTAGACCCCTCCCATGTACACACCTTCACACTAGACCCCTCCCATGTACACACCCTTCACACTAGACCCCTCCCATGTACACACCTTCACGCTAGACCCCTCCCATGTACACACCTTCACACCAGACCCTCCCAACCTTCACACTAGACCCTCCCAACCTTCACACTAGACCCCTCCCATGTACACACCTTCACGCTAGACCCCGCCCATGTACACACCTTCACACCAGACCCTCCCAACCTTCATGCTAGACCCCCTCCATGTACACACCTTCACGCTAGACCCCTCCCATGTACACACCTTCACACCAGACCCTCCCAACCTTCACGCTAGACCCCTCCCATGTACACACCTTCACACTAGACCCCTCCCATGAACACACCTTCACACTAGACCCTCCCAACCTTCAAATTAGACCCCTCCCATGTACACACCTTCACGCTAGACCCCGCCCATGTACACACCTTCACGCTAGACCCCTCCCATGTACACACCTTCACACCAGACCCTCCCAACCTTCACGCTAGACCCCTCCCATGTACACACCTTCACGCTAGACCCCTCCCATGTACATACCTTCACGCTAGACCCCTCCCATGTACACACCTTCACGCTAGACCCCTCCCATGTACACACCTTCACACTAGACCCCTCCCATGTACACACCTTCACACTAGACCCCTCCCATGTACACACCTTCACACTATCACTCAGCAGCTCCAAGAACTCCTCTGTCTTTTCTGGTGCAAGGCTAGCCACGAGCTGCTCAATGTACATGTGGAACTGGTTCCTGCTGAGCCTCCCCTGGGAAGCCTCGCAAGAGGCCAAGATTCCTGCAGCTATGGTAACAAACCACACCTAATTGATCATGTCACCACCCACTGCATGACCTTCCTCCACACCTTCCCTCGTACCTTCTTCCTGGGCTTGCTCGATGGATGTTCCCTTCCACCTGCCCAAGACCAGCTTCAGCTCCTCGCACTCAATGTAACTAGAGTGGTCATTGTCCCATATGGCAAAGATGGCGTCCACCTGTTGGTGTCTGTGCAGCTCAGCCATGTACTGCTGGGCCTATCAAGGGGGAAGGGGACAAGGGGAATATGGAGGGGGACAGGGGGGTATGAAGGGGATAGGGGAATATGGAGGGGACAGGGGGAATATGGAGGGGATAGGGGGAATATGGAGGGGGACAGGGGGATATGAAGGGGATAGGGGAATATGGAGGGGACAGGGGGAATATGGAGGGGACAGGGGAACTTGGAAGGGACAGGGGAATTTGGAGGGGACAGGGAAATATGGAGGGAACGGAGGGAATATGGAGGGGATAGGGAATATGGAGGGGACAGGGAAATATGGAGGGAATGGAGGGAATATGGAGGGGACAGGGAAATATGGAGGGAACGGAGGGAATATGGAGGGGACAGGGGGAGTATGGAGGGGACAGAGGGAGTATGGAGGGGACAGAGGGAATATGGAGGGAACGGAGGGGACAGGGAGAAATATGGAGGGGACAGGGGGAGTATGGAGGGGACAGAGGGATTATGGAAGGGACAGAGGGGACAGGGGAATATGGAGGGACAGGGGGAATATGGAGGGAACAGGGGGAATATGGAGGGGACAGCCTCACTATCTTCAATCTCTCTGCTTGCTCTTCCTTTGTCTCCACATAGTTATCCTTCAGATAGACTGCTAGCTCATTTGCAAGAGACCTGCACTCCAACACGAAGGTGTGTGCATGGATGATGGTTAAAGGCTAATGGTGGGTCTGGTCTACCTTGGAGTCTCCTCCCCCAGGAACAGGTCTACAAGATGCATGAACTGATGCTGTGTGAGTGTGCTGTGGTTCCATACCCCTCCAGGGCCAGTGGGAGTGATTGCTCGTGATGTCATCCCTGATTAAAACAAACCGTTATGGCTACAAGAGAAGAAAAGGCTTCCCTACCTGATAGAAGCCTTGACTTGAGTATGGAGGCAGTACGTCTGCTGGCAGTGACCATGCGACTGATTGGTGAGTCTTTGCAGCAGTAAGCAGAGGCGTGGAATGTGCGATGGCTTCTGAGCTTCTCTGCTTTGAACGTCTCTGGTGAAACTGGTTTGTCCGGTTGGGAGGGAGCCTTGCTGAAAAAATCGGCCACCTGACCACTCCCCTTGTCATGGCTATGGATGGAGGTCACTTTTGCTACGCCCCCCCATTATCAATCCACTGGGTGCAGTTGTGTCCTTGAGATTGTTGCAGCTGCCAGCTGTATCCCCTCTTGTAGGCGGGGTTGTGTGGGAGGGTGATGTCACTTCTAAGGAGTCCTGGTCAGACAGGCTGGTGGGGGTGGGGATTTCATCCTCTTCCTCCCACTCCTCTCCTTCAATCGGCTCTGCCAATGGCCCTATAAAAAATGTAGCCCATCCATCTTTTTCATTCATGTGATTACTCTTCCCCATAGAATGGCACTCCAGTACCATCCCATCCTCTTCCCCAGTCGAGTGTCATGTAACCTCCTCCCCAGTCCAATCCAGTATCATGCACCCTCCTCTTGAGCCCAAATCTCTTCAGCCCAATATTGTGTACCCTCTTCCCCAGTCCAATCACTCCAGCACCCTCCTCCCCTTGACCATACATCTGCGTGGGTTCCGTAGCTTCTCTTGTACGTCTTGCGAAGTTGCTCCGTAGAACCTCGCTAGAAGGTAGAGTATCCGGATCCTATCCAACCCCTCATCCTAGCCGAGCAGGTATGGGGACCAGTGAGGGAGGAAGCAACAGTGGTCACGGAGTGTTAACGACGCTAAGAGAGGCATACCTTGTGGGACGCACACTGGTTGAATGTGGCAGCAAACAGGCTCCTGCATGGACATGCACATAACACTGAGAAGACTGTGACATGCGATGCGCGCTGTTTGCTAAGAGTCTAATCTGTGCACGCACATCCTATCTCTCTTCATCTTGCTCTGCGTCCGCTCTTTTCCACAGATGCACAAATATTCTGCGAGCGCATTGAAGGTGTCCGCTGGTAGAATTAGTGCCATCTTCATCATTTCCTGTGCGTATGAAAATGTCTTAAAGTCATTTGAATGTTTTCTATATTTAAAATGCCACGTACATGGATAAATTCAGATCGAAATAGAACTGCATTGTCAGACCCTGGAGAAAATCCCGCACAGCAATTGTCTACAAGAGACAAGTTGCCAAAGCCATTGAATGTCGAACAGAAAAGAGTGTCGCCTACCATTGCCGTTCTCCTCCGTCCACGCGCGGAGTGCTTGCGCTACCTGGTCGGGAAAAAGTAATAGAGTTTACGTAGTGAGAAATGTAACCGGCGGTCAACGCTCGCGCACACGACGTTTACGGCCATTACCTGATTGGTTGGAACGCCTTCTCCGGCTCCGAGCTCCCAGTGTTTGAACACTTCGTCGAGCCTCGCTGTCTTCCTGTCTTCCTCCCGCCGCTCGTCTTCTTGCTGTCGGAGTCTCTGCTGGGTGCGTTGTTTGGATTGAGCCTTTAACGTGGCTATTCCGCTGTCTTCCGTCGCGCGCAACAAGGCGTTCAGTTCGTCAGCGATTCGTCGCATGCTTCTATTATACGGTGATGCCGCGGGTGGATTGCTGCTGTACTTTGGATTGTTTCGCATCAGGTAACGAGCTAGAAAGTCGATGGGATTGAAACTGTGGTAGGTTTGAGGCTCGTCGTCCAATCCTTGTTTGCTAACTTCGACAAGAAGGTCATCCAATCCCATTATCAAGGTGGGCAACAGATGAGACACCAGGTAGGCTCTCGTTGATAAGCTCACGCCGCTGTGGTCCAACCATTCCTTAGCTAAGAGATCCAAAGGTAGGCTGTTGAGAATAGATTGTTCGTGTCTTAACTTTCGTCTGTGTGCTTGCGTTTGAGAGGCGAAGTCAATCAAGTGTGAACGTTTTCCTTCGAAATGTTGTTGCTGTACCCGATATAGCTCGTTATCCCACTGCGGGTCATTTGAAGTTTCGCTACAGGTGATTTCCATTCTGAACCAAGTTGAAGCAAATTAAATTCTGCCGTTATGAAAGGAGCGCAAAATGTTGCGCATGCGCGTGTATTTATGACCGCCGTGTTGTCAACAATTAATATATTAACAATCGTCACATTAACGTACGTTAACCCATCTGTTGCGGCGCCAACATAATATGGCAACATCGGAGCTGCCGTTTGTGGCAAGCGGGGGAATGGCTCCCGTCAGCCAGCAACGCATAAATTTGAGCGCCATCCTCGAGGCATCCACGGTAAGTGCGCGTCAGTGAACGAAACACTGTTGACTGGCTGTTTTCGTAGGTTGAGAGCTCACTGCAGTCCTTGTTTCACGGGTAAGCTAATTTCGTACAGAGGGTACTTGAAAAAGGAACTATATGTTAACAGCTGCATCAAGAGGGTGCTGATTCCGAGCTCCAAACCTCAGGAGGACCTGCTGGAAACAATGAAGATGCTGTTGAGCTCATCTCCACCTGTGTGTTGAGTGTATTGTGTACGTACATGTATTGCCTTGCGCATATGTGGCTAAAAAATTGCGCGTATTGTGCATGAATACTCTATGCATGTTTGTTTGTGTGTGTGTGTGTGTGTTTGTGTATGTATCTATTATATTTGATGTACATACATACATACATACATACATACATACATACATACATACATACATGCATGCATGTATGCATACATACACACATACATACACACACATACATACACACATACATACATACATACATACATACACACATACATACATACATACACACATACATACATACAACATACACATACACACATGCATACACACACACACACACACGCACACACACACTGCATTATTCTGTGTGCATTAGAAGCTCATAGAAGTTGTTGGTGCATGGTTCAGAAGGTCCACATAAGATGTGTATAAATGTATGTGTGTATATTGATTGTGTGTTTGTGCAAATGTGTGTGTGTCTGTCTGTGTGATTGTGTGAGTCTGTATAGTGGCATAACTGTACATAAATAACATGCAAGCATCAGTTTCCAGTTACATAAATGTGCAGTACAATATGGGGTGTCAAACACAACCATGTATTCAAGCATGCTACGTGAGTTATGTGCACCTGTGTACATATGTGTGTACGTGAGTTACATGCACCTGTGTACATATGTGTGTACGTGAGTTACGTGCACCTGTGTACATATGTGTGTACGTGAGTTATGTGCACCTGTGTACATATGTGTGTACGTGAGTTACATGCACCTGTGTACATATGTGTGTACGTGAGTTATGTGCACCTGTGTACATATGTGTGTACGTGAGTTATGTGCACCTGTGTGCATATGTGTGTACGTGAGTTACATGCACCTGTGTACATATGTGTGTACGTGAGTTATGTGCACCTGTGTACATATGTGTGTACGTGAGTTATGTGCACCTGTGTACATATGTGTGTACGTGAGTTACGTGCACCTGTATACATATGTGTGTACGTGAGTTATGTGCACCTGTATACATATGTGTGTACGTGAGTTATGTGCACCTGTGTACATATGTGTGTACGTGAGTTATGTGCACCTGTGTACATATGTGTGTACGTGAGTTATGTGCACCTGTGTACATATGTGTGTACGTGAGTTATGTGCACCTGTGTACATATGTGTGTATGTGAGTTATGTGCACCTGTATACATATGTGTGTACGTGAGTTACATGCACCTGTGTACATATGTGTGTACGTGAGTGAGTTACGTGCACCTGTGTACATATGTGTGCACTTACTGGTGCATGTGTACACTGCACATGCGATAAATATGTCTCGAGTATCTTATCTGAATGTAAAGCACAAACCTCATCCATCTCACTTGCAAATCATTTCATTTTTGCTGACTCAAATTTCCATGTGCTGGCATATTTCATGTTGTAGGATATTTTAATTAATGCTCCCTCTCTGTATGTATAGGACACACATCGACTTTACATGGATCAATACATGCTTTTTGTAGCCAATCAAGTGAACCATTTACGGGTCGTCCATCTCTTTAAAGTGGTTTCCAACTTGGTTGCCATGGGAACACTGCAATCTCGGTGGGTTCACTGGTTGTGTGACCCTTCAGAGCCACACACCCTAATAGCTGTACATATTGTGGTCAGCATTTCCGTTATGTTTCCAGTTTGGCGTGCGAAGTGGTGTTACGCTATTTGGACCTGAGCAAGGAGATGGTTTGGAAGGAGTCCCTGAAGTTTATCAAAGAAATTATTGGAGGCGTTGACTACAAAGTATGCTGCTGTTTTTCAGTAGCCTCCTCCCTTCTCCCACTCTCTTCTCCCTCTCCGATCCCACGGCCGCCCGTCTCCACCCGCTCCAGCGCACCTCCCTCCCCTCACCTTCCCTCCCATCCCATCCGACCCCTCCCATCGCCAGCCCCATCTCCATCCGCCCCCGCCCATCCTTCCCTCGGCCAGCCTTGCCCGCCAGCTCAATCGGACCTCCACTCGCCGCTCCCACCGCCCTCCCTCCAGTCCCCCCACGCCATCCTCCTCCATACCCAGCCTCCTCCTCCATCATCCTCCACCGGCAGCTCCTCCTCCTCCTCCCCTACCTTCCTCCTCCGCCATCCTCCTCCTTTACTCCCTGTTCCTCCCTCCTCCAGCTCCTATCTTTTACTCCTTTCCTTCCCTCCTCCATCCTCCTCTATTTACCTTTCTTCCATCTCTCTCTGCTGCTCAGGGCTGCAGAGATCTGACCAAGCAGCTATTGCAGAGGTTTTGATCAGCGCCATTGTGTGCCAGAGCACCAAATTCCTGCTTTGCAGCAAGGACAGGAGGTATTGTGGCGACTCTCTCATGCATCTTATCAGGCATTGATCTCTGTCATGTGCACCACCTTCCTTACCTAATGTTCCCCTCCCACCTCCCCCACCCACCTCCCCTCCCACCCACCTCCACCACCTCCCATCCCACCTCTCTTCAGCTTCTTGCATACATTCTCAACAGGAACTCAGCCCTTATGCCGGCCTACTTTGCACACGATGAGGTATGGACTGTTGTGCATGTATGTATGGGTGTCTACAACACACATGTGTGTATGTATGTATGGGTGTCTACAACACAAATGTGTGTATGTATGTATGGGTGTCTACAACACACATGTGTGTATGTGTGTATGGGTGTCTACAACACACATGTGCACACAATGTGTGTATGTGTGCACACATGTATCTATACTTCGTGCCATGGCAGATCCAGAGGCAGTATCCAGATAAGAATCACACACCACACTGGGTAATGACCACACCCCTCCCCCTCCTTACTGTCCCTGGTTCCCAGGCCTTACTCGCTTCTTCCACAAGGTCTGCAAAGAGGTCATTGGAAAACTAAGAAGTGGAATGGTCACTACAGCAGAGATGGTGTCTGGAATAGGTGCGTCCACTCGGTGTCAGGAGGTTGCTATAGCACCAGAGGTTAAGGTAGCACCATGGCAGTGTTAGGGTAATGTTAAGGTAACACTATGACAGTGTTAAGGTAGCACCATGGCAGTGTTAGGGTAATGTTAAGGTAGCACTATGACAGTGTTAAGGTAGCACCATGGCAGTGTTATTGTAAGAGGTTGTGCAGATACTTCAGTTTTACCACACCCATTCTCCACACACACACACACACACACACACACACACACACACACACAGTCCTGCCATTTCTGCGGCCAGTACTTGGTGTCTCCACCACATACATGCCAGTGAACGCTTGGAGGCTTGACCCCTCAAAGCAGTGCTGCTATACCTTAAAGGGCCTCCTGCCTTACAAGGAGGTGGGTGTGGCATTGTGTGACTTTCTGGCTCATTTCATTACCTGTGGACCCACCTTCACTCATCATTGCAAGAAGCATACACACATTCACTTAGTAGCACCTCCACACATCACCTCCACACATCACCTCCACACTCACCTTCACACATCACCTCCACACCTCACCTCCACACACCTCCACATCACCTCCACACATCACCTCCACCTCACCTTCACACAGTCACATCCACACATCACCTCCACATAGTCACCTCCACACATCACCTTCACACATCACCTCCACACAGTCACATCCACACATCACTCCCATAGTCACCTCACACATCACCTCCACATCACCTCCACACATCACCTCCACACATCACTCCACACATCACCCACACATCACCTCCACATCACCTCCACATCACCTCCCACACATCACCTCACACAGTCACATCCACACACATCACCTCCACATAGTCACCTCCACACATCACCTTCACACATCACCTCCACACATCACCTCACACATCACCTCCACACATCACCTCCACACATTCACCTCCACACATCACCTTCACACAGTCACCTCCACACATCACCTCCACACATCACCTTCACACATCACCTCCACACATTGATTTGGTAGCACATCCACTTTCATAATCCCTTTGGTCTACAGACTCTGTTGAAGCCTCAGGAAGACTTGATCTATTACATCGTGATCCAACCTAACTCCAAGGATGTGATCAGTTCCATCCTCAACCTTGCTAGACAAGTGAGTGTCCCTCCTTGTCCACCCCTTCCCTCCCCCTCCCCCTTCCTCCCTCCTCCTGCCCCTCCTCCCCTCCCCCTCCTCACTGATCTTGTCACTACAGACCTCCCAGCCAAACCAGTTTGTTGAAGAGGCCATTGCACGCCTCGGGGTGGTTGCCATGGAGCTCTCAGAGCACAACCTGGAAGCTCAGAGGCTGTTTGAAGTGTGGAACCAGATGGCCAATATTCTCATCTTCTATAGCTACCTGCAGCTGGCCCCGTTTGGGTCTGTGCTGGAGAGGTTAAGGGAGAAGGTGTGTAGTGTGTGGTATGGGGTATAGTGTGTAGTGTGTGTGGTATGGGTATAGTGTGTGGTGTGGTGTGTGTGGGTGTGTATTGTGTGGGTGTGTACTGTATGTGTGCAATGGAGGTGCACAGTGTGGGTGGAGTGCAGTTGTCTCATGTGCGGAAAGCTTACAAGGTGTGCTCTTTGTTCCTTCGTAGCTTTACCAGCTGCATTATCGTAAGGGGCGTGGCTATCTGATGTGGACAATTCTCCAGTACACCACCAGCACCAGCACCAATGTAGCAGCCAAGGCTCCACAGGTTGGGTGCACACACATGCATGTCAGGTGCCTGCCATGTGACATTCCCTTGACAACAGCCCAGCAGCTTGTGGGTCCAGAAGGAGTTTCTTCCCATGATGAGTGTGTTTGACCTCCTCTACCAGGACAAAGAGGTGGGGCTTTTGTTGTTGTCATGGGATACGATAACTCTTTTTGTTGCTGTGGAATTTTCTGCCCGGTTTCAGCCTTTGCCAGTTCCGGACACGTCTAAACCTTCCTGTGTCTATGATGTTTCAATGGCCAGTCTCTGGATCTCCTATACCAAAAAGGTGTGCTTTATATGGGAGGATTGTGGATTCCGGTTTGACTGCAGTTGCTTGGTGTGAACAGGCTGAAGCAGATAAAGTTACTCTTCCAAGAACCACCCCATGCCTGCTTAGAAAACAAATTGAGTAAGATATTGATGTGGTCATGTGATGGTCATGTGGGGTAGTGTGATGGTCATGTGGGTAGTGTGGTGGTCATGTGGGTAGTGTGATGATCATGTGGGGTAATGTGATGGTCATGTGGGTAGTGTGATGGTCATGTGGGGTAGTGTGATGGTCATGTGGGGTAGTGTGATGGTCATGTGGGGTAATGTGATGGTCATGTGGGTAGTGTGATGGTCATGTGGGGTAGTGTGATGGTCATGTGGGGTAGTGGGGTGCAAATGTTTATATGTATGAGTGTGTCATGTGGGTAGTGTGATGGTCATGTGGGGTAGTGTGATGATCATGTGGGGTAGTGTGATGGTCATGTGGGGGTGATGGTCATGTGGGGTAGTGTGATGGTCATGTGAGGTAGTGTGATGGTCATGTGGGGTAGTGTGATGGTCATGTGGGGTAGTGTGATGGTCATGTGGGGGTAGTGTGATGGTCATGTGGGGTAGTGTGATGGTCATGTGGGGTAATGTGATGGTCATGTGGGTAGTGTGATGGTCATGTGGGGTAGTGTGATGGTCATGTGGGGTAGTGTGATGGTCATGTGGGGTAGTGTGATGGTGTGGTTAGTGATGAGATCATGAGGTGAGGAGGGTCATGAGGTGAGGATGATCATGAGGTGAGGATGGTCATGAGGTGAGGATGGTCATTTGGGTGTTGATATATGGAATGGGCGGGACAAACAGGGAGATTGAGCACATTTTGTGGAATCTGCAGATGGATTGAGAAGCTGAACGAGGAGCTACCTGTTGCATCCATTGCAATGAAGGATTACTCACTCCCCCTTCTCCTCAACATCTGTGAGACTACATTTGCCCTGTGTGTCATGTGCATATCACATACTCGTCACATGTGCAGACAACAGTAACGAAAAGCTATTGAACGTGCTTTTGGAAAGCACAGTGGGGTCACCCACCTCCTCCCCATCCCCTACAACTCCCCTGGCATGTACAACTCTCAACGTTCTCATCATGCACGCCAAAGTCAGGTGAGCCTTGCCTTGCGTCATGTGATCAGGGCATGACTCCTCTGGCCTAGGTTGATGGACAAATTCAAGAACCATCTTATCAAGATAGCAGAGGTGCCCAAGCAGGCGGACCCACAGCCTCTAGTGCATGCTTTGCTAGAGTCCTATGGACGTCTGCTTGTGTGGCTGGGGACCAGAAATTTGCAAAGTGAGCACTATTTAAAGAAAGTCCCCAAGTTGCTGTGATCCAACCTTTCATCTGTTCTTCCATTTTTGGATTTACACACACACATCACATTAACAACATAAATGCACACACACACACATGCACACACATACACACACACATATATACACACATACACACACATATATACATACATACACACATCCATCCACATGCACACACACACACACACACACACACACACACACACACATGTATGTACTTCTTGGCATGTCTTCTCGCCTTCCTCTGCCCGTCAACTTAAACAGCTCAGCTTATTCCAGCAGTCTTCAAGACTCAGTCTTGGCACGTGCTACACGCTCTGCTTGAGTTGATAGCATATCGCGGAG
This sequence comes from Ephydatia muelleri, assembly GCA_013339895.1. Classification (NCBI taxonomy): domain Eukaryota; kingdom Metazoa; phylum Porifera; class Demospongiae; order Spongillida; family Spongillidae; genus Ephydatia; species Ephydatia muelleri. The sequence goes on from JABACO010000015.1 coordinate 7,720,694, forward strand.
TGCACCTTCAGCTGCAGTTCAGTATGAAGTTCCAGATGCTACAGCAGTTTCAGACTGTGGCCGGTGTTAACATGATACCTAACCAGCTTTTTGTTAGGTGGGTGTGACCAGAGTTAATAACTTGATACCTGACCAACTTTTTGGTGGGTGTAGCCAGTTAATAACTTGTTGTCTAACTAGCTCTTTGTTAGGTGGATGTACCCAGGTGCAACTAGCTCCATGAGATGGGTGTGGCTGGTGTTAATATGTTGCTTGTGAAGGAGTTTTCCTCGATGGTAGCATCTTCATGTGTGTGTGTGTGTGTGTGTGTGTGTGTGTGTGTGTTGTGTGTGTGTGTGTGTGTGTGTGTGTGTGTGTGTGTCTAGTGTGGAGACAGCTGTGCTGAGGATAATCAAGGGGCTCAATACACCAGAGTTCCTTATCCAGTTGGCCAAGCAGTGCGCCACAGACCCAAAAGTTGTAGGTCCAAGAACACAGCATAAAGCATGTGATATACAAGCTGTTGTCGTGTCATCCAGCATCACTTAAATCAGCCAGCTCACCAACCTCCTCCATCTCCCCTCTCTTCCTCCCTCTCTCCTCCCTTTCTCCTCCATCTCCCTCTCTTCCTCCCTCTCCTTTTCTCCTCCATCCCTCTCTTTCCTCCCTCTCCTTCCTCCTCTCTCCTCCCTCTCTCCTTCCTCCCTCTCTCCTCCCTCTCCCTCTCTTCCTCTCTTACCTCCTCCCTCCCTCTCCTCCTCACCATCCCTCCAGCTCCTATCTGCAGACTCAGAGGAACTAAACAAAGTTTTTGTTCTAATTGTTGCACAGACCGTCCACATTGCAAGTGAGTCACATGAGAGTCACACGAAAGGCATGTGACTCTGCTTATCCTCTCATCACTCAAGACATGGATACGTCCAGCTGGCTGGACCTCTTCATGAAAGCTGTGCAGACTGCAACACCTCACGCGTGAGCACTGGACACACCCACTCACACCACCATCACCACCTCACACTCACTGTGCTTTACTGCACCTGTAATTATTGAAGCATTTTAACCTAATAACAACTTAATCATCACGATATTCTGGCATGGCCGTCATCATGTCTGTTGGCAGGTGGTCAGAGTCAGCTCAGCAGTTCTTCCCCCAACCCTTCCACCAACACTGCTTCTTCTCTCTCCCTACTGACCATCGCACCATTCTGATCAACAAAGTGGATGAAGAGCTGAGACGCTACAAGTGTACGGGCATCCTCAGATCTTGACCTGCCACTTCCCTCTAATCTATGTATCACCCTTCCCTCTCCCACCCTCCCCTGCTCCTCCCACCCTCCCCTGCTCCTCCCATCCTCCTCTGCCCCTCCCATCCTCCCCTGCCCCTCCCATCCTCCCCTTGCCCTCCTTCACTCTTCTCTCTCCTTCCTGCCACACCCTCACTTCCCCATGCTCCATTTGCCCCTCCCTCTTCTCCCACCTCCCCTGCCCCTCCCATCATCCCCTCTCCCTCCCCATTTCTCCGACACACATACCACAAAAGCCAAGAACAGTGATGCTGAATTACTTCAAGTGTTCAATGAAACTGATTCTTCAGCATTCTTTTACTGGTGGGTGTGACCATTGTTGTACAGTGATGTAATGGTTGATGTCTTTTATTATAGTGTGCTGTGGCGGCTCCTCCTTGACACTGGGTCCATTCCCACCATCTGTCTGAAGTACGCTTGGGGTGGGAGGGGATGGGTTAAGAATGAAGTACGCTTGGGGTGGGAGGGGATGGTTAAGAATGAAGTACACTTGGGGTAGGAGGGGAGGGGTTAAGAATGAAGTACGCTTGGGGTGGGAGGGGATGGGTTAAGAATGAAGTACGCTTCGGGTGGGAGGGGATGGGTTAAGAATGAAGTACGCTTCGGGTGGGAGGGGATGGGTTAAGAATGAAGTACGCTTCGGGTGGGAGAGGATGGGTTAAGAATGAAGTACGCTTGGGTGGGAGGGGATGGGTTAAGAATGAAGTACACTTGGGTGGGAGAGGATGGGTTAAGAATGAAGTACGCTTCGGGTGGGAGGGGATGGGTTAAGAATGAAGTGCGCTTGGGGTGGGAAAGGATGGGTTAAGAATGAAGTACGCTTTGGATGGGAGGGGATGGGTTAAGAATGAAGTACGCTTCGGGTGGAGGGGATGGGTTAAGAATGAAAGTCTTCACAACATGGAATTGAAGTTTCTTGTTATTAAGTTCCATTATTAAAATCCTCTATTTATTAGGAATTGTTCTGCTTGGTGTTCCAAAGAAGCAAGGAGCTCAAGTTAGGAAGCTAGTTGATTATGTTGTGTACACAAATACCTCCAACACCCAACTGAACAATGTAAGGGATACTAGCAAGCCTTCTCAGTACCTTCCCTCTAGACTGTTCCTTCTCTCCTTTTTCCCCTTCCTTTTCCTTTTCCCTCCTTTCTCCCGACTCTTCTACCCATCTCCTCCTCTTCCCTCTTCGTCATTTATGTCATGTTGTCATGGTGCATTGTTTCCAGGTTGCTACGAAGTTCAATGAACTGGTGTGGAAATACAACATCATCTGTCTTGACCGACTGGTACTGTGCATGGTGAGTGCTTGCACGGGTCATGTGACTTTAAGGATTCAGCATGGGTGGATCATGTGATTTACAGTGTGTACATTCTGGTGAGGTAGTGCCCATGCCTCCTTCTAAAGTTCATACTGTGTTCATCCCTTTGCCCACCACACACACACACCGCACATACACACGCACGCACACACGCACACACACACACACACACACACACACACACACACACACACAGGTGCTAAGGAGATATGATGGCCAGGATGCCCAGGTGTGCTTTGCAATACTCCGTCACCTGTTGTTGGTGCCTCAGGAGTTCAGCCAAAGAGTGTCATTCTTTGTCAGAGAGGTATGATGGGGAGGAGGTTTCTAGAGCTGTTGGAAGGACTCCTTTTCTTCCTTCCTGAGCCTTCTAACCATTTTCCCCAAACCTGGATTTCAATGCAAGTGTATCACACGCATATATGCTGTTAACTACATGCTTTGCCTGACCTCCTCCTCTCTCACTCCCTTCTCTTCCTCTAAGGTACCACCTAACTACTGGGAGGTTCCAAGCTGGGATCAGAAACATGCTGTCTACTTGAGAGTATGTTTGGTGGGGATGTGAGGGTGGAGGAGAGTGGATGTGAGGGTGGAGAGGAGAAGAGTGGATGTGAGGGTGGATGAGGAAGGAGAGATGGATGTGAGGGTGGAGGAGGAGGAGGAGATGTGAATGTTGAGGGTGGAGGAGGAGAGAGGATGTGAGGTGGAGGGGAGGAGAGTGGATGTGGCGGGTGGAGGGAGGATGAGGAGAGTGGATGTGAGGGTGGAGGAGGAGGAGGAGAGTGGATGTGAGGGGTGGAGGAGGATGAGGAGAGTGGATGTGAGGGTTGGATTGAGGGAGGGCGGAGAGTGGAGATGTGAGGGTGGAGGAGGAGGAGGTGGAGTGTGAGGGGTGCGAGGAGGACGAGGCGAGTGGGATGTGAGGGTGGAGGAGGAGGGAGGAGAGTGGATGTGAGGGTGGCAGGAGGATGAGGAAGAGAGTGGAGTGAGATGAAGTGAATGTCAGGGTGGATGTGAGAGTGGGTGTGGAGAGTGCAAGTGGATGTGTATATGGACTAAGCTGTTCTGTCTGTTGCCATAGCCAATATCCAGAAACCTTTCATCCAAGCACTGCTGGCATTTCACCTCCTCCAAAGGTCTCAACACTGCCAATGTATTTTGGTATGTTTGCGAAGCTCCTCCTATTTGGCCCCTCCCCCTTAGCTCTGTCCCTTGTGGGATATAATATGAAGTGTAATCAGTGCAATAGGCACCCTAGGTAACCCAGGCAACGGGTCATAACCATGGTAACTACCATTACCAAGGCAACAATAATCTTACATATCTTCCATCCTCCACCTCCTCTCCCTCCCCCACCTCCACTCCCTCCACCTCCTCCCTCCCCCACCCCCCTCCATCTCAATCATCTTCTGGTCTGCAGGAAATGTTTGCCTGAGGTTCCTTCCAGTGAGTACATCTTACTACCCTGTCCCCAGACCCTCAGCGCAAAGGAATGTGTGTTTTAAATGCTGGCAGGTATTGGACCTCGTGGTGCAGAGGCTGTTGGAGCTCTCTGATAACAACAACAACAACAACACCATCCAGTTTTTGGAGCAGCTGTTGGATCGCTATGGCCACCTGTACAAGTTCCATGGTATGTACAAAGTGATGTGTTCCTCCACCAATGGCTTGTGTCTTTGTTACTATCAATGTTGTTGTCAAGAAGGGAGGCAGCTGGAAATTTCATTTTTCCTTTCTTGTATGATTAGCAGTATGTCTTCTTTTATTAGAGCACCCCATGACCTACCTGTACACCACCATGCACTACTATGAGACCAACCTCTCTGAAAAACCTCACCTCAAGAAGAAGCTCACCTTTACGGTCATCGGTAAGCTGTTCGTCTAATGCATTGTTCTTTCATCAACATCTCATTGCAAATGTTTGATCAGACATTATTTAATGATCAGACATTATTTAATGATCAGACATTATTTAATGATCAGACATTTACCACCTCTCTGCTATATAACCCTTTGCACCCCACATTACCCACATGATCTTACCAAAAGGATCACAACAGAAAGGTGTTGAGTGGTAAGGCAAGGTCGTTGTAGTGCCAGCCCCGCCCACCAAACGCTCCACCCCTTTACTCCAGGTACTTTACCTCTGAGCTCTGCAAGCACTTACGCACGCCAAGAGATGGCCCACTGTGGAAACCAACCACTCCTTACTACATCAAGGTCATTGAAAAGCTAGTAGATGGTAAGGACACAGTCTGCCTGTGCCCCTCCCACTAGTCCTCCTCCTCAGGCCTCCAGCCATTCAACGTCTGTGTTCCTACGTGCAATTGGCACTTTGGTGAATTCTCTGGTCCCCTCCTCTTTGTCCTGTATACCACCTGTGTGGAGGTGCTGTCCCTTCCAGTGACAGCTAAGATGGCGTCCCAGCAGCTGTTGGAAGCCCTATATAGCAAGTCAGTCCACTGTCCCCTCCTGACATCATCCTCCATGACATCACCCCTCCTTTACACACCATGGCATCACCCCTCCTTTACACACATGGCATCACCCCTCCTCTACACACCATGACATCATCCCTCCTCTACACACATGGCATCACCCCTCCTCTACACACCATGACATCATCCCTCCTCTACACACCATGACATCACCCCTCCTCTTCACACATGACATCACCCCTCCTCTACACACATGACATCACCCTCCCCTACACACATGACATCACCCCTCCTCTATACACATGACATCACCCCTCCTCTACACACCATGACATCACCCCTCCTCTACACACCATGACATCACCCCTCCTCTACACACTGTGACATCACCCCTCCTCTACACACATGACATCACCCCTCCTCTACACACCATGACATCACCTCTCCACTACACACATGACATCACCCCTCCTCTACACACCATGACATCACCCCTCCACTACACACATGACATCACCCCTCCTCTACACACATGACATCCTACACACATGACATCACCCCTCCTCTACACACATGACATCACCCCTCCACTACACACATGACATCACCCCTCATATTATATCTCTACCTACCTCCCATCTCCACAATAACAGAGCCACTTCTTTGTCTGATAAAGGCACAGACATGATCCTCACTTGGATCAATGCCATGGGCCTCTTGTACATGTCCCTACCAGTAAGTCGTCTGGTTCCCAATCCATAGCGTTCAGCTCCTCCCCTTTTTTTTCAATCAGAAGTCGTTTCAGACCCAGCTGATGGAGGAGTTGGTCAGCACCATCAGAGCCCTCCCGCCCCCCTCTCCCCCTCTCCCGGGTGGGCAAAGCACAAACCATACCCTGCATATTGTGACGGGCCCCAGGGGTCGTGTTGGATGCCTCCTATCAATGCTGCATGCCTTCTGGCACCATTCCAACATCAGCCCGCTCCTGGAGCTACAAGGGTACATGTCAATAATCATGTTCCTTTTACCACCACTCTTCTTCCCTTTATGGGGGCAGATGGTTACATAATACAGTGCGGCCTCTTGTGCAGAACGAAATGCAGCTGCTTTTCGTGTGTCATCTGGTGGGACCTGTTTTAAACAGACTGAACACCGAGAGGCCAAAGGCCCTGTTGGAGGTGTGTATTGTGTGTGTGTGTGCTATATGTGATGTGGCTGGGTTGTGTGCGGGAACAGGTTGTCTTGGAGCTGTACCACATGTTGCAAGCAGTAGACACTCAACAAGGTGGACAGATGCAGTGCTCGGACACGATCTGTGACTTCCTGTATCCACACTTCTAGCCCACCACCCTCACCATCCTCACCTGCCATCCCATCATCTGCACACTGTCCTATTCCTCCTTTACCCGTTACCATAGTTACCACATAAAGTACATGCACATAGGAGACCAGATAAGGGAGGAGGTGGAGAAGGTGGTGTCCAGTCTCCAGCTGCCGCTCAAGCTGCGACTGAGGTTCCTCGTACCCCAGCTCGACCGCCAACAGCCCGCGCCAGTGGCTGTTACCGGGGGAGTGGCCCAAGGGATTGGTGGCTCCTTGGTGACGGTTCCCCCCATTGGCGATACCATGGAGATGTAATCTGTTGATGCTGTTTAACATAAACACATTGTACTGGTCTTTGGTTGCACATGGCAGGATATCAATTCCGTAGTGACCAACTACTCAGAATCATCTGTACATGCATCGGTGTTGAGCGTGAAAATATTTTCAATTTGCTTTCATAGAAGTTTAAGTTGCACATGCCAGAAGTAATATGTAGTAACAGTGATGATGTATTTGCTTGAGCAAAATGGTATTACCCACATCTCATGAGCACGTGTAACTAATTTAGCCTCTTCAACAAGTTCCCAATCAGGAAGGCTATAATGTAATTTAAATTTCTCTACATGTCCTGGGAGTCATCCCGGGGGGGAGGGGGGGGGGGGGGGGGGGGGGGGGGGGGATACATTTGTACACCTAGATGTACAGACATTCAGGATAGTGCCACTTCGTTACTGTGCACCAGAAATGAAATCCAACAGCACACACACATTTGTCATGCATTTGTAGCTCTGGGCAGAAATAGTTCCGTCTCTAACCAAGTTTCCGAAGTGAGTTCCTCTGAGTATATGCTAGGCACAACTGGGGGAGCTGCACTTTAGCCAACTGGTTAGAAGTTTGTAGAAGGAACCAGACCTTACCTATTTCAGCCCAGAGCATGACAAATATACATGTGCTGTTGGATTTCAGTTCTGATGCACACAGTAACCAAATGACATTAATTTCAATTTTCGTGCACCTGGGTGTACAAACGTACCCTGGGATGATGCCCAGGACAGTAGACATTAAAAGAAGTTTTGCAACTCATGTACACAACATACGTATTCTGAACGCAAGAGATGATATCATCTGAGTACTTTGGCACACTTCCTCAGGAGACTAAGAGATGTGTTCTCCTCTGAGGCCAGTAGGGACTTGGCCTGAAGGCTCTGGATCACTTGTAAGCAGTGTTCATGGAACTTGGCATCTCTGAGAGGCTACAGGATGGACAGAAAGGGGTGATGGAGTGGTATAAACCAGCTACGGGGAGATATGATGTGGTATGAGGACCAGCTATGAGGAGATATGGATGAGGTCTTGCGGTTGATACCTTGACGAGAGGCTTGCATTGGCAGCAAAGGTGGAGGAGTAAGGAGGCAGAAAATAGGACTGGGGACCCAACACACAGTAGAATCAGCAGTCTAGAAGGAGGTCAATTGACAAAGATAAAGTTTATATGACCCTCATGTATATGTCACATGACTACCTTACAGTAACACCTGGGTCAGGTGACCACCCTTACAGTAACACCTATGTGTCACATGACCACCCTTACAGTAACACCTATGTGTCACATGACCACCTTACATAACACCTATGTCACATGACCACCTTACATAACACCTATGTTGTCACATGACCACCCTTACAGTAACACCTATGTGTCACATGACCACCTTACATAACACCTATGTGTCACATGACCACCCTTACAGTAACACCTATGTGTCACATGACCACCTTACATAACACCTATGTTGTCACATGACCACCCTTACAGTAACACCTATGTGTCACATGACCACCCTTACAGTAACCCTATGACCCCTCTGTACCGGGCAAGGATATTGTGCTTCAGCAATAACTGGTGCAAGTTGTCACAGTGGTGGAGTGCATTGGCAATGCAGGCTGAAGGGAAAGAGTTATGTCACACTTCACCACACCTTCAACACTCTCACCCAGACTGCGATCAATTAGCTGTGTGTTGTGTGATGTGAGGAGACGTGCCAGTTCTGGTGTGGCCACGCCCATCACTGCCAGTGTGCAAGTGTGTTTCTGATAGCAGAACATGTTCCCCAGAGCAAAGAGGGCACTCTGTCAAAGGGAGGGGAGGGGGAAGAGGCTAACTCTTGTGTATTGATGGGAAGCAAGAAGACAAACCTCTTGTAAGGTTGTATCATCTTTACATTGTAGACAAGTCAATAGCTTATCAACAATGGCTCTATATGGAGATATATGCTATCACAGCCAGTGCTGTAACACATGTGATGTGTGTGTTACATCACATTCCTACAAATAAAGCTTGGTAAGAATTTGGAACACATGTTTTTCAAGTTTTTATTTTATTTTCTGATACTTAGCAGTGTATTCTACAAAGCCATTCTTACACTGTTGCAATTGCACATTCTGTTCTAGCACAACTGACCACTGAATTTATAATTACCTACACATTTCAATGGCAAGCAACAACTTCTCTCTCTTGTTCTGAAAGACGATTAGTTGGCCCATATAAACATTATTCAGGACAAGAGAGAGAAATTGTTGCTTGCCGTAGAAATATGTAGCTAATTATAAATTCAGTGGTCAGTTGTGCTAGAACAGATGTGCAATTGCAACTGCGAAATAATAGTTTTGTAGAATACACCGCTAAGAATCAGACAACTTGTAAAACATGTGTTCCAAATTCTTGCCAAGTCTTACCAAGCTTTATTTGTAGAGTGATGTAACACACACACACACACACACACACACACACACACACACACACACACACACACACACACACACACACACACCACACACACCATATACCACACACACACACTGCTTGCTTACAGCCAATTCAGCTCCAATATGCTTATTTTGGCCAACAGACCAATCAGCTTACACGTATGGAGTCTCACTGTCCCTGTCTGGTCACTCATCAGGTGACTCAGAACTGCATCAGCTGTGGTTTCCATGGTTTCCACACTGCTCACAGAACTAAAGCCACCGTACCTTCACTGAGCCCAATGATGTCCATAACCACAGAGCAGTGCTCTGGAGCATGTCGGAGTAGCTTGCACATAAATACCAGGCAGTCTACGCTGGCATCCTGGTTGTCGTGGGAAACCAAACACGCCCTCAGCACAGGAGACAACCCCTTTGTATCATGAGGGAGAAGGGGACCAAGGGAAGGTTCCAAGAAGGTTAGCATGTGTGTGTGTGTGCACGCATATCTTTATAGCACGTACCTGGTTACGCGTAAGACACTCAGCAGTCTTCTGGACATACTGTAAGTCCAGCTGCACCAAAGCAGATAGCAGTGCTAGTGTGAGGGGAGAGTAACTGCATCATCATCATCACACAACACACTCACACATGAACACCACACATTCACACACGTGTATGAACATCCATACACACATACATACACAAACACATACACACATACACATACATACAAACACATACACACAAACACATACACATACACACATACATACACATACACACACAAACACATACATACATACCTATAACAGGTTGGTGATATCCACCACCATCTTTGATCGCAAGCAATGACACTACCACTTCCACATCCAGCGGGTCCAACGCACTGGCAAGCGAAGTTGAAAGGTAAGTACTTTAAATCCAAAGGTGACCTTTGTGCATACCTCAATAGCTGAGCCTTCTGGTCCCCATCCCATCCCATCACCAACACCAACAGCACAAGCTATGGCTCTTACTATCTATGACATCATCACAAGTGGGCAGTGAAATGGCACAAGACACACACATACCTCCACAGCAGAGGGAAAGTTCTGACATATCATCAGGTTATTGGCTAGAACACAACATCTTTGAATGCTCTCTACAAAGCAGTCCATGCCAATCTCTTGACTGGTTCCCAGAGAGGCAACCATGTTCCAGAAGCACCAGTACAAAATGACTGTGAGTTGGTACAGAAGGGACTCCCCCCAGGATGCAATGGGAAGGGCATGGAAACACAGCTGTTCCATGATGGCAAGCAGCCACATGGGGAACCCGAGTCTCTCCATCACAGAACACCTAAGCTCCACGGGACTGAACAACAAGGCAACACTGTCATGAACAGAAGAGGACAGGTTGCCATGATGCACTCACAATAGAGTATCAGAGAGCAGCGTGTGAATATAGGCAAGGACTTTGAGCAAACCTCTGGAACCGTGTAACTGCAGTTGTGCTGCCAACTGTAGCTGGTATTGAGCCAGTCTGCTCGCTAGCTCTTCTGCAAGGGTGTCATTGATGACAAGACCCTTGTCATTGGACCCTGATATGTGTATGTATGTGTGTGCATGTGTGTGTGTGTATGTGATGTAAATATCATAGCAGCATGTGTGTGTAGTTTTCAAATACCTTCTCTGATGAGATGGTTGGCCAATATCTCTGCCATTTCCTCCATCTCCTCATCACCAGTCGGCTCCTAAATGTGGAACATCAATCTACTCCCTGCCCATACTCTAGCCTCTTCCCCAGACCTTACCTGGGGAGGACACTGTGAACCAGTTGGCCCCTGGGTGCTCCCTGACCCTTGAGGCCTGCCCCCTGACCCTTGAGGCCTGCCCCCTGACCCTTGGGACTCCCCATCCAGACCATAGGCTCTGTCCAATTCTTTCCATGCCTCCATCAGAGGCTTCTTATTCACCTGAACAAAAGGTATGTGTGTGCATATCAGCAACATAGGATGGGGGTGGGGCTGCTGAGAACAGTTGCCATAGGATGGGGGTGGGGCTGCTGAGAACAGTTGCCATAGGATGGGGGTGGGGCTGCTGAGAACAGTTGCCAGGATGGGGGTGGGGCTGCTGAGAACAGTTGCCATAGGAGGGGCTGCTGAGAACAGTTGCCATAGGATGGGGGTGGGGCTGCTGAGAACAGCTGCCATAGACACTTGCTATGATGGGGAGGGTGTGTGTGTGCATCTGTCCCTTGCTCAGTCCCCTCTGCCCGTGCATTCATGAATGATTGGAACCAACTGTCAATTAATCTTAACCATCAAACTTGGGCAAAGAGGACATGGCAAGGGGACATTTTAGCTATAGGCACATAATGACATCGCTATGGCGCTGCACATAATGACATCGCTATGGCGCTGCACATAATGACATCGCTATGGCGCTGCACATAATGACATCGCTATGGCGCTGCACATAATGACATCGCTATGGCGCTGCACATAATGACATCGCTATGGTGCTGGTCTATGAGTTAAACAACGGGCAAGAGTGCTTTGGAGGTAGTGTGGTCTGGGGAGGAGTGAGGGAACAGACCTTGGGTCCAGGGGCCTTTGCACTAGCTGCTCGCGAGTTGGCCATAACAAACCCCTCCTGCGCACATTGCAACAGAGATTCAAGATCGAGATCTAATACAGTTGGAAGAGCCACAGTGAAAGTGAAAGGAATGAGGAGGAGGTCCTTCCTACCATCTCCAATGAAGGGATGGTACAGGAGGTGTGGCCAAGACAGCCTCTTCTGAGGGTCCTTTTGGAGCAGTCCTCGCAGGAACCCTTCAAACGAGGGGCTCATGCCCTCTGGCCAGCGCACCTCATTCTTGGTAGAAGGGGTAGCCCCATAAAGACAGTGGCCATAGCAACAGGGGGTACCCCAACCTTCACAATGACTTGTACCAGCTGCACAATACTGGTGCAGTAGAATGGAGGTTCCCCTGTCCATAACTCATACAGGATACAACCTAGGGACCTGCATGGATTAAACAGACCCCTGCATGGATTAATCTTTATCTCTGTTAAGGCACAGTATGATTGTAAAGATCGTGATTGGTAAATCACGTGGATTGGTAAATCACGTGGATTGGTAAATCACGTGGATTGGTAAATCACGTGGATTGGTAAATCACGTGGATTGGTAAATCACGTGGATTGGTAAATCACGTGGATTGGTAAATCACGTGGATTGGTAAATCACGTGGATTGGTAAATCACGTGGATTGGTAAATCACGTGGATTGTATAAAACACGTTTCCCCCTCCCCTGGACCATGAAACACAAGCGGGTAGATTTAATGGAATTCATACTGGCCATGATCATGATCTAAATTCCATAATAGCCTTCGATTTTATACTCCTTTCATGAAGTTTGAATCACAAATATTTAGGAATAGTACTGCATTTCTTTTTTATAATACTAGCTATGCACTGAATTTCCATAGCAACAAATATTGTTAATATGTGGAGAGTGAATAGAGCCCAAGATCCCAAGACTCCCTAAATCTGAAACCATTTACTGCATGAAATAACACACAACCTCCCTTTTTCTACATACCAGGCCCCGCCCTCAATGATGTTCTCCCTTCCCCCATAACCTCAGGCCCCACCCCTCAGTGACATCCTTCCCCCATAGCCCAGGCCACACCCCTCAGTGACATCCTTCCCCCATAACCTCAGGCCCCACCCCTTAGTGACATCCTTCCCCCATAACCCAGGCCACACCCCTCAGTGACATCCTTCCCCCATAGCCCAGGCCCCACCCCTCAGTGACATCCTTCCCCCATAGCCCAGGCCCCACCCCTCAGTGACATCCTTCCCCCATAGCCCAGGCCCCACCCCTCAGTGACATCCTTCCCCCATAGCCCAGGCCCCACCCCTCAGTGACATCCTTCCACCATAACCTCAGGCCCCACCCCTCAGTGACATCCTTCCCCCATAGCCCAGGCCCCGTCCCTTAATGACTCACCACAAATCAGCTGCATGGTTGTATGGTTTCTCTTGAACAAGCTCAGGCGACATGTAAAGGGGAGTCCCCTGAGGTCATTGCCCCACCCTCATGGTTAGACATGACATCATACCCTCATAGACTGACCTTGATGGATGTTAGGACTACTGTCTCCCTACTCATTGCTCGAGCAAACCTACCAAATGGAGGACATGTAGCAGAAGAAGCATGTCAACACTTACCCAAACCCAGCAGGTCAACACTTACCCAAACCCAGCAGATCAACACTTACCCTAACCCAGCATGACTACACTTACCCAAACCCAGCAGATCAACACTTACCAGCATGTCCAACACTTACCCAAACCCAGCAGGAAAACTTACCCAAAGTCACACAATTTCATTGCTCCATTTTTCCCGATCAGAATGTTTTGTGGTTTCATGTCTCTGTGCAATATCCGATGAGAGTGGAGGTAGAAAAGTGCTGACACCAGCTGACAGGCAATGGGGTGGATCTACAGAGGTAGTAGGCAGTCTGTTTTGTGCTTGCGAACTACCCTCCCAACACCACTCTGATCAGTCCCAAACTACCCTCCCAACACCACTCTGATCAGTCCCAAACTACCCTCCCAACACCACTCTGATCTGTCCCAAACTACCCTCCCAACACCACTCTGATCAGCCCAAACTACCCTCCCAACACCACTCTGATCAGTCCCAAACTACCCTCCCAACACCACTCTGATCAGCCCAAACTACCCTCCCAACACCACTCTGATCAGCCCCAAACTACCCTCCCAACACCACTCTGATCAGCCCAAACTACCCTCCCAACACCACTCTGATCAGCCCCAAACTACCCTCCCAACACCACTCTGATCAGCCCAAACTACTCTCCCAACACCACTCTGATCAGTCCCAAACTACCCTCCCAACACCACTCTGATCAGTCCCAAACTGCTTACCATACTGTTGCTGAGTCAATGTAGGTGTGCCATTTAGTTAAATCAAGACGCATAATTTTACATGTGGACAGCACTCAAAGTGACGACTAATTTCACATGACATCATTTGTATTTACAATGGTGACTTGATAACAGTACTATGTATTTCAAGACTGAAGTAAAATTAAGGCTTAGTACAGCATTATTTATTATGGTTCACATCTAAACACAGTGGCAGCAGTCATTAGCCATCACTAGACGGGGGGAGGGGGGGGGGGTCCCAAACTAGTCTAGTCCCCAGACCTATTATATGCAGCAGCGGGTGGGTTACATCACTGCTATGCGTATTGTGAAAGCATACACAGCCAAATTCGTACCACATTTGTACCACATATCATACTGTACAGTAAATGATGATCATATTTGATATTTTAGCATATATGGGTCATAATGTTAGTACAGTTCAGTTGGTGCAAAATGTTAGAACAATCTGTATATGGCGTGCTGCAAGGATATGTTCCAGGTTGTACCAGTTATGATACAGAAATTATAAATTAATTATAGGCATAAGTCACATATCCGGTACAGAAAATCATGTATCAGGCTGGGGACGAGACTAGGACAACGAGGTACAGCAGCTACGCTTATAACGAGACCACAGCGCAGTGCAACAGATGTACCTCATTCTCGGACAGACGTTTATCGTCTTCCAAAATCTGGAACAAGTCTCCCTCTGCAAATTCAGTAACTACACAGACCTGGAAACAAAATTAAAAATTAATTTTTAAATACACAAACACCCGGGAAATTTGAAAGTCCGTAACCTAGGGTAACCTTACATCGGTATCAGTCTCAAACCAGTCATAAAGAGCTATAATATTCTCATGCCTCAGCTCTCGCATAATGTCAACCTCTTTCTTCAAGCTCAGAAGCTCTTGTTCGGAGCGCTTCAGCTTCGATATAAATTTGAGCGCTACTACCTGCATGCAAGTGCGCAAAGCGTAAGATAAAGAAACTTGCGCGCACGGCGTCGTCTCGTATGCAGACCTACCTGTTTGCTGAACCTTCTGCGGCCTTTGTACACCCGTCCAAATGAGCCTTCCCCTATCACCTCCAAAACGTGGTACCGGTCGACCTCCTGCATGAGTACCAATTAATTATGCACTTGTTTTTTTTTTGGCGCCTTTTTGTTTAGGTGCGCATTTTGCAGAATAATAGGAAACCACGTGCAGGCAAGGATGAGCTTTTTGACGTACAAGCCGCTCATCTGCGAGGGAGACATCGTGATCGTGTGCAGAGTGAGAAGCATGGACACCGTTGCCATAGTTGTACTATACTTTGTGTGTGTATGTGTGTGTGTGTATATGTGTGGGTACGTGTTGTGTCTTTAAGGGACTGGACAACTTGGACCCAATCAAAGTGGAAAGCGGTAAAGTGATACAGGTAGGACGAGGAGCCATCCAGCACAGCAAGCTAATCGGATTGGAGTATGGATCCAAGGTGTGGTTCACACATACAGTCTGGTCCCCAGGTCAATATCTTCACCTCACATGGCCATGTGTCAGGTGCTGACGTCCAATGGAGGGGGCTGGGCGACATTCCTCCATCCCACTCCTGAGCTCTGGACGGCCTCCCTACCCCACCGAACCCAGATCATCTACGCCACGGACATCAGCATGGTCACGATGCAGCTAGGGTTGAGGCCAGGGTCAGAGGTGTGTGAATGCGGTAAGCAGAGGATCTCGCCAGTGACATACTCATACCAGCCACATCATTTTTGATTTATTTATTTTTTGGGTGGGGGTGGGGTACTCCAGGCACTGGTAGTGGGTCTTTGTCACACAGCTTAGCAAGAACTGTGGCTCCCAATGGCCACCTTTACACGTTTGAATTTCACCAGCAGAGAGCAGACATTGCAAGGTAAGCGTTCCTACAAGTCTTGTAGTACGCTTCATCTCTTGCCTACGCTTGTTTAGGAAGGAGTTTGCGGATCATGGTCTCAGTGATGTGGTGACACTGGAGTGTAGGGATGTGTGCAAGGACGGGTTTGGATTGAAGGACAGAGTAGATGCAGGTGACAAGTAGTGTTATCCACACTAACATGATGATAAAGATGACCCCCAAAGCCCATAATGAGCAGAACAACATACTTTGTGTTCGATTATGAGTGGTGATTGTGTTGTGTGTACAACGTGAGGGTTATTTGTGGTACACTTTTCTTGTGGGCAGTAATCTGTTGAAATGTTCCAACTCACCTCCTCTGTGGCCTCTTCCCCTCCTCCCCAGTGTTCTTGGATGTTCCGAACCCTTGGGAAGCAGTTAGGTGGGCATACGAAGCCATCAAAGTATGAGGATGTGCCTTTGTGCTTCACTACACTATCCTATCCCTCCTCCCCAGGCTAGTGGAGGGAGGTTTTGCTCCTTCTCGCCTTGCATTGAGCAGGTGCAGAGGACAGCAGAGACCTTGAGGGAGGCATCGTTTGTAGGTCAGGAGGCAACGACTTATTCCCCTCTTCCCCCCCCCCCCCCCCTCCTCCTGGTGTTTAGTGTTTTGAAGAGGTTGTGGTGCTTTAGATATTGAAGTGGTGGAGTGCCTACAGAGACCTTACAGCATCAAGCCATGTGATTCCGATGTGCCAGCACTGGGGTTCCACCTACCAGAAGTCTTGGTATGTTTAGGTTTAGGTAAGGGTCATTCCATGTCAATTCAACCAATGATTTTGAACCAAACCACAAAGTTTGTTTAGGTTGAAGTGAACATTGCAGCAACCTATCCACTTCAACCTAAACAAACTTTGTGGTTTGGTTCCAAAGCATTAAGATGTCCCATCCATCATTACACTCACTATGTACAGTACTTCCAGTAAAGTACATGATGGCCCTTTTGCACAGAGGCCAAATCAACACATAAAATGAATATTACATTTAACCCTTTCAATCCCATAATTAACTTTTGTCATAGCAATGAGCTGTACCTTTATACATAAAACAGTAAAACAGTATATATGTACGCTGCCCCCTTAACAGAACCACACAATAGCTTAACAAACTCACAAAGGTCACACAAAATATTCAGAGGGCCATATTTTGTAGTGTACAATACTTTGTGAAAGTGCATAGTCCTTCAAGACAAACAAATGGGAGTTGTAAGCAAATCTGAGAACATGACTCAAATCATTGGTTGAATTGACATGGAATGACCTGGTCCACCTACCATTTTGATGCCTTGTCAGCTGAATTGATCTTTTTTCAAAGGGTGACCAGGCAAGCAGACCAGGCAAGAGGAAGAGAGGGGAACAAGGTACACACACCAGGCCCTACCACAAGGGGAGACTAGAGAAGCCCATCTGGCATGAACTCAAGTTGCGCTGTGCACAACCCTGCAAGGCCATACGTGGTCACACTGGATTCCTCCTTTTTGCCACCTTGAACCCAAAGTGTGTGTAGTGTTTGTAGTGTCTACCATCTGGTTCTCTGAAGACCAACAGTCACCTTGAACCTGAAGTGTAGCGTCTACCATCTGGGTTCTCTGATGACCAACAGACCTCTCCAGATTATAATTTTGAGCAGTCTTAATCAAATTCTATTCCATTAAATAATTTAAATAATTTCACCTACTAACAGAACACTTCCAAGAGTTGAGGTCACCCACCATTCAATGAAAGAATATAGGCCACTTCATAACAATCAAATCAGCACCAAAACTTCATTCTACACACCTCGCCGTGACAACCTGTCACAATAAATACAAATACGTATAACTGATTCACACAACAGGTGTGGTCCAATACAAACACACAAGATGCCCTTTGGGGGGGGGGGGGGGGGGGGGGGGGGGGGGGGGGGAAGGGGGTGGGACCACGGGCATGGACTAAGGTTGAGCAGAAGACGGGACACTCGGCTGCTATGCAAGAGAGATGACTGCATTAAGTGTGGCCACACCCACAGTAACACCCAGTCACCTTTCCTTCCTTGGCTCTCTTCCATGCGACTCCACTGTGATGGGCAGACATGTCTCAATGTCATACCCACACCCACAAAAACTGACCTTTGTCCCTTAGCAACATAACGTGTTCCCTCAAGTCCGTTAAGCATAGTGGCCACATCCTTCCATGATCCTGGGAGGTCACCCTTTTTTTTATAGAGATGAAGATCATCACCATCACATGCAGACACACACCAATGTACACACACCAATGCACGACTGCTGCTTTTCCCCTTAGCAGTCATCTCATTAATCTGTGCAGAGCAAAGTGAGAAGAACAGAGATGTTCTGGATAAAAAAGATGTAACTTTTAAAGATCAACTTTCAGCTCACTGTCTTCTGCACGGTCACAGCTCTCTCTGTCAGCTGCTTCAAACACTCAGAACTTTCCTTCGTCTTCTCGTGGTCAGGCCCAAGCTGCACACCCAAAGTACCATCAAGCACACACACACACACACACACACACACACACACACACACACACACACACACACACACACCACAAAACACAGCTGTTCTCTCTCCCCTCACTTTAGAACTGTAAATGATGTGTGCGGCCTTCTCGTGTTGCAGGGCAGCTCTGAAGTCTCCAATGAAGGACTGGGCACGAGCAACAAGATGATGCCTGCAGACAAGCAGACGTCATCGAGTGGACAAAAAAAATATTAATCCACACCTACTGACTACACAATGCCCCCTTTCATAACACCCTTGCCTTTAAAGGACCCCCCCCCCCCCTCCTTTCTACACTACATTGGCAACTGACCCTATTGCAGTCTGTAGGGAATCCTTTCCACTGTATCTGCAAACAACAGGACAGATGCATGAAATCACACATGTCCAGAAAGTCCTGCCCTGTCCCCAGCACACACCTTTCGTGGACCCCTAGAGCACTCTTGAGGTACCTCACGGAGGTCAGGTGATCCCCAAGGCTGTGCAGGATGAGGGCCAGATTGGTATCGCAGGCTGCCAGCTCCGGGTGCCCATCCCCGTACATGAGGACCAGGAGGTAACGGGCACGATAGAGGAGCCTCAGGGCCACGCCCGTTTGCTTGGCGTCATGGCAATAGAGGGCCAGGTTGATGTAGGCAGCCACGGTGCTGGAATGGTCCACACCCATCACCCTCTCCATGATCAGGGTGGCCTTGTGCTGGTAGCCAAGAGCCAAGGGGGTGTCTCCAAGAATGTAACAGACCTTGGCCATGGACCTGCCAGTGGCAAGGTGATGGTGACAGTGATGGAGGTGATAGTGGTGGCGTGAAGAGTGGTGTGTAATAGATGTAGATGCAGTGGTGGTGATTGGAATGGCAGTTGGAATTAGACCAGGATGTTGTGTGTGTGTGTGTGTGTGTGTGTGTGTGTTCGTGGTGAAGTTGTACCTGTAGCAGTTAGCTATGTCCAGGTGCATAGGCCCATATATCCTGATGAACAGCTGCAAAGCTTCCAGCAGTAAGTCGTGGGCAAGCCGCACCTGACCTGAAATACAACCATCACCACCATTGAGTTACCAGCCCAGCACACACACACACACACACACACACACACACACACACACACACACACACACACACAGTCTACATACCACTGCGTAGCTTAACCTGTCCCAACTCCAGCAAAGCCACACCCTCTGTAGGCTGAATGGTGTGTGATAAAGTGGTAGGAGGAGCAGTCAGATGATAGGTGTGTGGCAGGAGGAGCAGTCAGATGATAGGTGTGTGGCAGGAGGGGCAGTCAGATGATAGGTGTGTGGCAGGAGGGGCAGTCAGATGATAGGTGTGTGGCAGGGGACAGTCAGATGATAGGTGTGTGGCAGGAGCAGCAGTCAGATGATAGGTGTGTGTGTGGCAGGAGGGACAGTCAGATGATAGGTGTGTGGCAGGAGGGACAGTCAGATGATAGGTGTGTGGCAGGAGGGACAGTCAGATGATAGGTGTGTGGCAGGAGGGGCAGTCAGATGATAGGTGTGTGGCAGGAGGGACAGTCAGATGATAGGTGTGTTGCAGGAGGGGCAGTCAGATGATAGGTGTGTGGTAGGAATAGGTGTGTGGCAGGAGGGACAGTCAGATGATAGGTGTGGCAGGAGGGGCAGTCAGATGATAGGTGTGTGGCAGGAGGGGCAGTCAGATGATAGGTGTGTGGCAGGAGGGCAGTCAGATGATAGGTGTGTGTGTGGCAGGAGGGACAGTCAGATGATAGGTGTGTGTGTGGCAGGAGGGACAGTCAGATGATAGGTGTGTGGCAGGAGGGGCAGTCAGATGATAGGTGTGTGGTAGGAATAGGTGTGTGGCAGGAGGGACAGTCAGATGATAGGTGTGTGGCAGGAGGGGCAGTCAGATGATAGGTGTGTGTGTGGCAGGAGGGGCAGTCAGATGATAGGTGTGTGGCAGGAGGAACAGTCAGATGATAGGTGTGTGGCAGGAGGGGCAGTCAGATGATAGGTGTGTGGCAGGAGGGACAGTCAGATGATAGGTGTGTGTGTGGCAGGAGGGGCAGTCAGATGATAGGTGTGTGGCAGGAGGGGCAGTCAGATGATAGGTGTGTGTGTGTGGCAGGAGGGGCAGTCAGATGATAGGTGTGTGGCAGGAGGGGCAGTCAGATGATAGGTGTGTGTGTGGCAGGAGGGGCAGTCAGATGATAGGTGTGTGGCAGGAGGGGCAGTCAGATGATAGGTGTGTGTGTGGCAGGAGGGGCAGTCAGATGATAGATGTGTGGCAGGAGGAACAGTCAGATGATAGGTGTGTGGCAGGAGGGACAGTCAGATGATAGGTGTGTGGCAGGAGGGACAGTCAGATGATAGGTGTGGTGGCAGGAGGGGCAGTCAGATGATAGGTGTGTGGCAGGAGGGGCAGTCATATGATAGGTGTGTGGCAGGAGGGGCAGGTGACTATGAGAAAATGTCCCTTACTCTGAAGTTGGTATGCTTGACAACAGGGAACATGCTGATGACATCATCTTCAGTGAATGGTTGCTTAGTGAACAAATCGTACTCCCTAAGAAATAGTTGTGTCCCTGTGGGTGTGAAGAGAGTGTTGGGTGGATTGGGGAGGGTGTGGGTGGATGGGGAGGGTGTGGGTGATGGGGAGGGTGTGGGTGATGGGGAGGGTGTGGGTGGATGGGGAGGGTGTGGTGGAATGGGGAGGGTGTGGGTTGGGTGAGGGGGAGGGTGTGGGCTGGATGGGGAGGGGTAGGTGGGCTGTGGAGGGGGAGGGGTGTGGTGGATGGGGAGGGGGAGGGTGTGGTGGTGGGCAGGGGGAGGGTGTGGGTGGAGGGGAGGGGAGGTGTGGGTGGATGGGGAGGGGGAGGGTGTGGGTGGATGGGGAGGGGAGGGTGTGGGTGGATGGGGAGGGGAGGGTGTGGGTGGATGGGGAGGGGGTGATGGGGAGGGTGTGGAGATTGCAAAATCAAGTTACAAGCCATTGCCAATCCAAACCCCATGTGATCTCCTCCTCCCCAGTTCCATCACCCCACCTGTCTTCTTGCAGAACTGCCGCAGTAGTGATGTTCTGTTCATGTGTAGAGCTTTGCAAACTGCTGACAAGTTTGGGCTGGTGGGTGTGGCTAGTCATGTGATGATCACATGACCAGACAGGGGGTGACTCACTAAGCCAGCTTGTATCTGTAGTGCCAAGCGATCTCGTCCACAATGGAGGACCACAGAGATTGTGTGGAGAGCTTCAGATAGACCTCCAACCAGTCTGCATGGAACAAGTGAGTACTAATACTCACATGCCCACATCCACACATCATCCCATCATCATCACACACATCCACACATCATCCCATCATCATCACACACATCCACACATCATCCCATCATCATCACACACATCCACACATCATCCCATCATCATCACACACATCCATCATCATCACCCCATCATCACCCCATCATCATCCCATCATCCATCATCACAAACACATCCATCATCGAAAAGTCACCTTGGGCAGATCTTTGCCCCTTTCTTTTCTTTGATTTCTTCTTTGTCCCGGTCTAGTGGTGTGTGGGTGCATAGGTCATGTGTGAGTGCACAAGTGTGTGTTATGTGGATGCGTGGGTGCATAGGTCATGTGTGAGTGCACAAGTGTGTTGTGTGGACGTGTGGGTGCATAGGTCATGTGTGAGTGCACAAGTGTGTGTTGTGTGGATGTGTGGGTGCATAGGTCATGTGTGAGTGCACAAGTGTGTGTTGTGTGGATGTGTGGGTGCATGTGTACGTAATTCTGCACACCCGCTCCCTCCAAAGTACCTCCTCTGTTCCCTGGTGCTCCTTCGGCTCGTCCACTTCTCCAAACAGGCAGTTCAGGAAGTGCACTATGGCAGCCGAAAGCTTGGTGGGTGTGGTTTCCTGAAGCATCTGGTTGTAGCGTCGTCTGGCCACCCTCACTACCATCTCCATCACACAGAGGCGCTGTAGTCACAATATGCATGTGTGTGTGTTGTGTGGCGTACAGAGCATGTGTATGTGTAAAATTAGACTATAAACATCTCATACTTTACTCACACACACACACACACACACACACACACACACACACACACACACACACACACACACACACACACCACAATATGGTCCAGGTCATCTCTAGATGATGCTACCTCTGCCACCTTGCCCAGATACCTCATGTTGATGCCCCTACAGAGAAGCAAAGGATAATTCAACACTCATCCCTCTGGTCCCCACACCTACCTCTCATGGAGCACCTGCTTCAAC
This sequence comes from Ephydatia muelleri, assembly GCA_013339895.1. Taxonomy (NCBI): domain Eukaryota; kingdom Metazoa; phylum Porifera; class Demospongiae; order Spongillida; family Spongillidae; genus Ephydatia; species Ephydatia muelleri. The sequence goes on from JABACO010000015.1 coordinate 7,743,422, forward strand.
GTGTCTCCATCCACTGGTGTGGCCACCAGCTGTACACAATCCCTGACCATCCGTGGAATAACCACACCCACCAGGAAAGCAGCACAGTCTGTCACCAACTTGCGGTCCTTTTCCAGTACCTCTGGCGAGTCCCCATGCCTTACACCAGGAGAAAGGATGTCCACGTTGAACCTGATATCAAAGTCCTCAGAGACAGATGACCCCGCCTCCTGTGCGGCTTCATAGAGGGCTGCCATAACCTCTGGGTGGGCTGGAGGCACAGTGGACACAGTAGTAGCACACGAAGAGATCACATGACACAAGGGGATACAAACAGAACAGTGTAGGTGAATAACGAGATGATACAAACCAGTTATGGAAGACCACATGACACTGATGGAAGACCACATGACACTGATGGAAGACCACATGACACTGATGGAAGACCACATGACACTGATGGAAGACCACATGACACTGATGGAAGACCACATGACACTGATGGAAGACCACATGACACTGATGGAAGACCACATGACACTGATGAAAGACTACATGACACTGATGAAAGACCACATGACATTGATGGAAGACCACATGACACTGATGAAGAAAGACCACATGACTGATGGAAGACCACATGACACTGATGGAAGACCACATGACACTGATGAAAGACCACATGACACTGATGGAAGACCACATGACAGATCATGTGGCATTTCAAACAGTAAGCACAACACACGCTACTGGCATCTACACAGCTTACACTTGAGCTCAGGGGGAGTGGTCTTCTCATCTCCATTCAACACTCCTTCCCCAGCAGGGAGCGAAGCATCGACATCCTTCCCCAGGCCTCCCTCCACCATCAGCTGCTCCTGCACAGCTTGGGCTAGAGACTCAGCTGCTGCCCCATCTTCCTCACACAGGATGAGGAGGTTGGAGGACTCCGGACCTGTTTAAAGCAGACAAGGCTGCCAAATTGGACACCCCTGTAGCCAACTTTGGGAGCGGCGTTCGAGGGACACCCGGCTTTGCCTCTGCTACCGTGGTGATATCCTTTTTGGCATGGGGCATGGCCTCTGCATTGGTGGATGTGGTCTGGTCTTTGGTAACCTCCTTTTGTCCCTCCTCTTCTCGTGTTTTCTGTTCCTCCTCTCGTGCCTTCTGTTCCTGCTCCTGTGATGCAGAATGTGGGGATATTGGCAGCCATGTTGGCATCAAAGCCTTACCTTCTGCATGTCTTGCACAACCTTTAGTTTGCTGGTCTTCTCTTTGGCCAGCTGGAGGAACATCATGTAGCGATAGCTTTATGGGGAGGAGGAAGGGGGAATGGAGAGGGGAGGGATGGGAATGGAGAGGGGATGAGGGAATGGAGGGTAGGAGGGAGGGAATGGAGAAGGGAGGGAGAGGGGATGAGGGAGAAGAGTGGCAACACAATGCTTACTTCACAAAGGTTTCAATCAGTTCTGGACGAAATATAGACAGCTTATGCCGTACTCTGGGTTCGCTACCATCAGAAGTTTCACTAGCCAGAACTGGAGAGGGACAAGCAGCTTTGCAAATGGCTCCATGCCCTCTCCACACCCCTCCATGCCCTCTCCACACCCCTCCACGCCCTCTCCACACCCCTCCATGCCCTCTCCACACCCCTCCATGCCCTCTCCCTCTCCACACCCCTCCATGCCCTCTCCCTCCCACACCACCCCTCCATGCCTACCTCCCCCCACACTCCTCTATGCCCTATCTCCTCACTCCTCCATGCCCTATCTCCCCCCACACTCTTCCATGCCCTACCTCCCCCCACTCTCCTCTATACCCTACCTCCCCCACACTCCTCTATGCCCTACCTCCCCCCACACTCCTCTATGCCCTATCTCCCCCCACACCCCTCCATGCCCTACCCCCCACACTCCTCTATGCCCTATCTCCCCCACACTCCTCTATGCCCTACCTCCCCCCACACTCCTCTATGCCCTATCTCCCCCACACCCCTCTATGCCCCCACACCCCTCCTCTATGCCTACCTCCCATGTAATTAGGGTCAGGTGGAAGAAGTCTGAACAGGTCCAACGCATAGTGGCGCCCATCAGTACCAATGATACCCTGCATACAAAGGTATGTAGAACAGAAATGGTAACACAGGCTGCACTGACCTTCACTTCTAGGGAGGAGGGAAGTACAACCTCTTCATCCTTCTCTGTGATGAGTCTGTGGACACACCATCACGTTTGTCACTTTCTACTCCTTCAATAGGCCACATCTTGGCCCCACACCATCACTACTGTCACTCGTACATCATCCCTTACCTGTGTTCTCTAATGTGGAGCTCAGCAGAAATCTTTTTCAGCTGTATGGATATAGTGTGTGTGTGCGTGTGTGTGTGTGTGTGTGTGTGTGTGTGCATGTGTGTGTGTGTGTGTGCATGTGTGTGTGTGTGTGTGTGTGTGTGTGTGCATGTGTGTGTGTGTGCATGTGTGTGATCACCTAACTCCCATTGTACTCCTAACCCTCTGGCTACACCCACCATCTCTTCAAACTTCTTGTTAGTAGTGATGGTCTTCCCGGCATCAATAGAGCCATAGACAGCCGACGACTCCTGCTCCCTCTGAAGAATACCTGAACAAAAGAGAGCGTCCTATTGAACAACTGCATGATTACATGAATATGTCCTACATGGATATGCAGAGACATAGATATGCAAAGATATACAAGATAACAGATATGCAAAGATATACAAGGTAACAGATATGCAAAGATATACAGAGATAACATAGATACGCAGAGATATGCAGTGATATGCTGTGATGGTGTGACACACAGAGGCAAGGTACCTGGAATGATGGACTGGGCCACAATACGATACCCTCTGTAGTCCACTATGACCGTGCCAAGAGTGTGCAGGTCTCGCTCCTCCATTCGCTCCAACATGGCCACTCCATTCAGGTCAGCTCTCTGAGACAGTGATGAGATAATGGAGCACATGACAGAGACAGAGGTCAGGGTGCGACACAACTTTGCTGGCCACACAATGGCACAGTGTTGACACCACTTCAATGAATTCAGTCAGGGGAGGAGGGGTTTCGGGAAGGGGGGGGGGGGGGGGGGGGGGGGGGGGGAAGGTTACCCAGAACTGATGCAGACTGTGGCATATTCTAAAGATGCTTCCAGTTATGTCCTCAAATGATTAAGTAATGACCTCTCCAAACCACCCCCCACAACTCCCAACCATAACGCACAGCAGCTGCATGAGCGGCTTCATCCCCTCCAAACTGTTTGAAGTGGTCGCGACCGTCAAATGCCAGACTGAAGAAGATGTTATTCCACAGGTACATTCTGAACCTGCATGGGTTCACATGTATGTATGCATGTATGTATGTGTGTGTACATTATGTGCATATCTTATACTTCAAACACGCACTTGTCCTCATCAGCAGGGTTCAGAGGAGGTATGTAACCATCCACCACGGCCATGGCACCTCTTGTTGCAGCTGCCACATAGTCCGAGTGGATCTATGCAACAACGGGGAGGGCGGGGTTATCCTCCTGTCCCTCCTCCCCAGAACATCCCCCCCCCACACACACAACCTTGAAGACCGTTCTATCCCTGTACATCTTCAGTGAGGCTGTTGTCACAGGCAACTCCCTGGCCACCTGGAATTCCTCATTCCAATCTCGCAGCTGGCACCATAGGGGGGAGGGGCATTCATCACACACGCTGCACAGGCAGGATAAGCAGGTTACCTGTCCCACGAGAAGCTCGTCTGGGGCAGCCTTAAGGGTTCGGCTGTCATCAATCCTCACTGCCACAGGTCTGTGTTCCAGCTGAGGGGAGAGCCATGGAACCACTGATGATGGGGGTGGTGAGGAGATGGATGGGGAGGTGAGTGGTATGGGTTAGAGATAAAGGTACAAAGGTACAGTACTGCTACTACGTACCAGGATAGGGAACAGGCAGCACTTCAAAGGGGTGCCTCTTCTCTCTGAAGGACAAGCAGAGCTTTGAACAAGGCCCTAGGTCCCAAAACTTTGATGCACTAAACTCACCCAAACTTCTGCCGCTGAATGAAGTTCTTTTTGAACAGTGGACTGATCTAGTTAGTTGAGAGAAAGAAAACAAATTTGCCCCAAGTGGGAGTAATCTTCAAGAGTGTTTTCATTCCTGAATCAACTCTTGCAATCAACAAAGCTATTTACAAACATTCAATGACGTACACTAAGCACTTACCTGCTGTAGAAGGCCAACAAGATGCTTGAAGGTCGGTGCAGACTTTTTTGGCTCAGGATTAAAGTCCTGTGGTCCAGTGCTTTTGTTGATATAGAAGCCAGATGGGCAGGCAGTGATGTGGAACTCCTGGCCCTCAAGTGTGACCAGATCAATGTACAAGAGGTCACCTTGGGGTCAAAGAGCAAGTGTCACGTGATAAACATTATTATTCACCACATTACCCTTCAACTTCCTGGGGGGGGGAGGAGGGTTCCAGGCACTGTAGCTCAAAGATTGCAAGCACTCGGGTACCTAATGGCAAGGGAGAGGGAGAGGGAGAGGGAGAGGGAGAGGGAGAGGGAGAGGGAGAGGGAGAGGGAGAGGGAGAGGGAGAGGGAGAGGAGAGGGAGAGGGAGAGGGAGAGGGAGAGGGAGAGGGAGAGGGAGAGGAGGAGGGAGAGGGAGAGGGAGAGAGGGAGAGGGAGAGGGAGAGGGAGAGGGAGAGGGAGGAGAGGAGAGGGAGAGGGAGAGGAGAGGGAGAGGGAGAGGGAGGGAGAGGGAGAGGAGAGGGGGGAGAGGGAGAGGAGATGAGGAAAGGGAAGGGAAGGAGGATAGAAAAGAGTGATGGTGGACAGTGATTTGGAAAACATGATGTAGGATGAATAAAAGGATGGAGATGTAATTCAATAGTCAGGACCACAAAGTGAGAGGACAACCAACTTTGAAGTGAGCATCAAGTCCGGACGGAAGGAATGGTGTCAAAGGAGGTATGTAATCCCCTCCATGAGGTAAGCCATACTCTGGTGGCTCCACGTAGCTATCCTCCTTGAGATGTCCCCTATGGGCCCTAGTAAATACAAGGTCGAACCATAAGCACACACACACACACACACACACACACACACACACACACACACACACACACACACACACACACACACACACACACATGTACGCACGCACGCACGCATGCACACACACGCGCGCGCGCGCATACACACACACACACACACACACACACACACATGTACGCACGCACGCACGCATGCACACACACGCGCGCGCGCATACACACACACACACACACACACACACACACACACACACACACACACACACACACACACACACACACAATCACTCTCCCTACCCTCTGGCTCCTTTCAATGTGATAGCAGCCAATAAGGACAGGGTCATTCCATCAGTACAGGTGAAGGACTGGCTGACTGGATTGGCTGAAAGAAGGTCCTTCAATCGCTGCACGTGCACACGAACATCCCTCTGCGTGTATGGCTCTGCACGTGTGTCAAAACAGGGATTGCCATAGCAACAAATCACCGAAATCCCTCCCACCTTCCACCAATTCAATCCTGCTCCATCTCTCATATTCTCCACACTGGCCAGCTCCAGGAAGTCATCGAGCTGCTTGCCATCCAGTCGCACGGATAGGCAGGTACGGTAGCAGCACTCTGGCTTCTCCAAGGCAAACTGGAGGAGGTCGTGAACTGTATCCCGTGATGATACCTGAAGTGTGGGGGGGGTGGAGTCAAGGGTGGGGGCGTGCACAGTTTGAGCTGGGAAAGAGGCACCTTCCACTCACCATGGCGTCTACTGGGGCGAGCACTCCTGGCAGGATCAGGGTCACATTGAAGGCTCCAACTTCGTCCGAAGGGACTGATTCTTTGCTGGCATCAGTCCCCTCCACTGCTGCCTCGTTTGCTGCATCTGCACTCCTATCTCCTGCAGCATTTGGCTCCTTGACACCTTTAGCTCCATCTCCCTCGCTGTTCGTAGATACTGCACTGTCTACAGTACCAAGGTAGGGAAGGGCAAATAGGTAGCCAAGCAAGAGGAACGGGAGGGAAGTGGATGCAGGGAGTGGGCGAGTGGTGGAGGAAATGGAACGAGAGAATCCCTAATCAAAATCATCGCAGGACGAGAACATAATGGATGAATGGTGTTAGTCGATTCGACGTTTTACGGCCCGAACAAAAGCATGAAAGTGACCAAACGTGACCGCGACAATCGCTCCATTCGATGCTTAATATAATACATAACAAATGGATCGTTTCCTCGAAAAGGGACCTAGTGCATACATTATAAACTTTCCAGTACGCGTAATAGAAATGGTAAGGCTAATTAAAAATTCAGAGCCTTACAGCTCCTGACAGATACTCCGATTCTCAATGCGTAAGAAGCAATGTCTAGAGGTCATTTCAGACTTCCAGGATATAAATAAAAAATTGAAATCTTGAAAAAACATGCGTTAGGTCCCTAAACGATCCCAATTACCGATTTGCAATCAATGGCAAAGCTTCGCGAAGATGGCGGCAAGGAGAACACCTATGCACTACACCCAGTAACGCAAACTTTCACCCCTATAACGCAAACCCCGCACCATTACCAAGGAAGAAACATATAACTCGTTTCTCCACATGCGCGAGCTAGGCACTCTCCGGCTGCCCTTAAAACACTCAGAACTAACCTGAACCGGGACTAGTAGGCCGATGGGTGACCGGACATTTTGCACCGTGGCTTGACTTCCCCGTCCCTATGGTATGGTCCGCTAGCTCTGGTGCAGCTCCGTTCTCCACACAAGCTTTATTCACAGTTTCCATGCCACTGGGTTCGCTTTGGTTGAATGCAGGGACGCCGAGACAATTTTTTTTGTCGCTCGCGAGACTATGCTTAATTGCACACGATATAGAACGTCCACGTGTTCATCCGCTTTTGTCCGTGCGCTACACATCCCATTTGTTAATAGTCATTACGCAATAAGTATCGTACTGTAACCATAGATATTATTGTAGACTACTATATATCTATGCTGTAACGAGGAGGGTTCATGTCATGCACATGGATCAGTTCAACGCCAATTTTCCGAATTACAGTGAGCATTTGATTTGCATTTCATGCTGTTTTAAAACTGAATAATAATTACGAGCTGCATTCAAGTTGTGTAGTACTCAAAGGACAGTGCACTGTGACGTTAAAATCAATCATCACGACGAAGGTCACAAACGAGTCATTTAGGTTAGCCCTGGAGGTTGCGGAGGCCCTCTGCCCTGAAAAAGATTCAAGGAACGTGAAATACCTGCGTTGCCAAGATGCTACAACGCGCGGTGCTTACTTGTGATTGCCTCGGCTTGTCCGACCCGCGCAGACTGTTTGGTCTACGGAAGGGAGAACAATATTTTTAACTGTGGCGCTACATGTACGACATAGCCACAAGCAATGTCCTTTCTTTAATTTTCCTGAAGCCTCGCGAACCTGAAAGCGAACAGAATCAATGCGACAATCACCCATATCACGACTATCAGAGCGAACTGCATCAACTGAGAGCTTCCCTCCTGTTGAAAGCCCGGATCTAGTATTTAACGAAGGAACGATTACCCTGTGCACAGGAGTCTTTCGTCTCTTACGCTCAGTGAAGCATACTGTGTCCGTGCAATGATTCTGCGTCCGGAGCTGGCGTAAAGCAAAATATATGACCGGGGTGAGCGAAACGTAAGCGTCCCTTACCCAGGCGAGAAGCCTCCCCATGCCTCGTATGTAGTTACAGATACACTCGCACTGGTCATCCATTCCGCTTGGGGCTCCGTGTGCACCAACTCAACCTGAACGATTGTAAACAGAGGGAGGAGCATCATAAGGCACGTGACCCAAGCCGTATGAATTGGCAAGCACTGCATGTCTATTCAGTGACCTTATGGTTATGTCTAGCACTCTTTTTCGCTATTAGCGATGCACGTCTCCCGTAGCCACACCTCTAACGAACACTAAGTGTGTCAGCAATGCACTGATTCTCGCTTAGCTTGGCAAGTTAAATGACCGAGAGCAGCACACCTTCGGGCCAAAATTACAAGCGCACTAGCAGTCAGAAACCGAGCTACTCTTACCTCATCAATCCTAACATCGGACCATGAGTTCCATATGTATTTGAAACCTCAATTATTAATAGTTAGTTCTACGAAAAGCACGTGATATAAACATTCGTTTACGCTGCGCAACACAAGCCAGCTAGCTATAAACAGCGTGATGTATTGTTTGCCGCAACCAGAGGCCATGATGGCAGGTCGATACAATACTGCCCGCTTTGCGCTGGGTCAAGCCACAGATAATACAGTCGAGCCATGGATTTTATAACTAATGGATTGGAAACGGGCTAAATTAACACTGTTTGATCCGAGGGTCCCGCTCCATAAAGCTTCTCGTCACCTTAAGCTAGAACGTAACTAGGCATCAGCCGGGTAAGGACTTTTTATCATGTTATAGCCGCTAGACAAAGAGGAATATTTACGATGTAACCGTATTTCCGACGTAGTTTTTGGTTGTCATGTGGATAAAATAATTTACATTCAATTTTGGTCAAACCAAAAAAATTGTATCTCTGCACTGTACTTCGTAAACAAGCACTAAGCCACGGGCGAGGTGCGAACGCCCAATTAACGGCTCCGCTAGCATGTGTACAGCGCTCAATGGTTCGACGTGATCCGTTTCCAGCTATAGTATAGTATCCATGGTCGAGCGTGATTTGTTGTCGCTCCTTCCTTCTCGAGGGGGAGACGCAGAGACTACCGCACTGTTTATCACGGGTCTCAGTTAAGAGAGATAAGGTGAGGCTGAACGTAGGAAGTAGGCTGGGCTAGTCATTAACTTTCTTCAAAAACCTCGGCAAAGATATACGATACAAGCGTAAGCCAGCGAGTCTGGGATCCCCAATGGTTGGGGTCCGGTTGTTGCCTGGGGCACCGGAAGCCAACTGTTATCTTTGTTGCCCCCCGCAACCGCGGTCGTAGTTTGAATACACGCACCCCCGTTATATCCATGTGCGGTGTGAGAGCTAGTGATGGCTCAAGTTATAAAACATAGATACATGCCAGGTTCATGCAAAACATTGCACTTGTATCGGGACGCAGGCCGAACATTCGTGATCTTGCGTCGGCTTGCATGACGGATGTGTTTCAAAAACCATTTATTTCCTTGGCTAGCCTACCCGGCTGCGGATGCGTAGCGGTGATGTAATCCATCCGCAGCTGCGAAAAGTTGGGTCTGGGTACGAAGCTACCTAATTTAAATCCTTATAGATTTATTAACTAGTTAAACATAGCCTCGCCTAATTGAGCACATGCGTGGGCATCATAATCTCCTTCCACAATACTACCATTTAACAGCTACACACAAATCACAAATAAGCCTATCAGGTACCATCAACTGGCACAGTGTTGTCATTACACTCATAGAATTCCTCCTCCTCAGTCCCATTTGCCCCAGTCCCATCTTCCTCAGCTGCCATCTGTGGCACACTTAGCTCGGTGTCAGGAGGTAGCAGTTTGACGGAATAAAAGACCTCCTTGGACCTAGTCCAGCTATAGCTGTTATCAAACTTCATCACATCTGTGGGTGAGGGGAAGGTCATTGAGAGATGTGTGTGATATTTACACACAAATGTTGACATACATCTGTGCTTGTGTGAATGCGTGCGCGTAACATTTTGAGCATGTGTCCAGCTTTTGTTGTGATCATGTGCATCCCTTAACATCCCTTACATATTCCAGCTGTACTGCACTGCAATACGCCACTCTCTGGAACAATATGACTGTTTCGACGCTTCATTGGAACCTTAACAGAAGGAGGTTATGACACCATTGGGTAGTCATGCCCCCACCACCCCACTCCATACCACTTCAGACATCTCTGTTGTTGGGGGAAGAAATCTTCTCCTCTTGGCTCCAGACTTCTGGTACCATCCAAAGCTGATGTCATGACCGTTTGTAATGAACTCCCATCTAGACACAAGCCACGCCCATATGAGTGTCTCGTCCCCAGGCCCTCAACCTGTGCATCCTCACCTAATGACAGTCCCTGGCAGCTCTACTGTGAACTCTCTCTCATAGGAAGACCCTCTGGACACTAACACACTCTCCATATCCTCCTTGCTAGTCTCAGTGAAGTTGGTCAAGTAATACTCTGGTGGTACGTCCCCCCCAACAGTGATCTGTGTGGACAGTAATGAGGAGTTGTAGATATCTATCTTTACACTTCCCTCAGCTTACAAAGTTTGTACACATGGGATCAGGCTCGCACCTGGTTCCACCATAGGCCTGGGGAAGCTGGTCAGGACTGATGTACTGGAGAAGTTCCTCCTTCCAATTTGCTGCAAAAAAACATTCACATGATCTCATCTCTATGTGTCACGTCATGGGTAAATCTACTCTACTATCTGAGGTCATATGGACAGTTCATCACTCACCTCCAAGTACAACAATTTTAGACTTTGTATTGTCGTCAATAAAACGTTTGACAATATTGTACGCAGCAGGGAATATCCTTGGAGCTATGGAGGAACTGACTTACAAGATGGTGGGGTGCACATCATTGAAGGTATGGTACCTTTGACAAAGAAGATGTGCTTCACAATCTCTGGATAATGCAGATGGAACAGGGTCATGAGCTATGGGTATGGAACAGGGTCATGAGCTATGGGTATGGAACAGTGTCATGAGCTATGGGTATGGAACGGTGTCATGAGCTATGGGTATGGAACAGTGTTTGGGTATGGAATGGTGTCATGAGCAATTAGGTATGGAACAGGGTCATGAGCTATGGTATGAAACAGGGTCATGAGCTATGGGTATGAAACAGGGTCATGAGCTATGGGTATGGAACAGTGTCATGAGCTATGGGTATGGAACAGTGTATGGGTATGGAACGGTGTCATGAGCTATGGGTATGGAACAGTGTATGGGTATGGAACGGTGTCATGAGCTATGGGTATGGAACAGTGTCATGAGCTATGGGTATGGAACAGGGTCATGAGCTATGGGTATGGAACAGGGTCATGAGCTATGGGTATGGAACAGTGTCATGAGCTATGGGTATGGAACAGTGTCATGAGCTATGGGTATGGAACAGGGTCATGAGCTATGGGTATGGAACAGTGTCATGAGCTATGAGTATGGAACGGTGTCATGAGCTATGGGTATGGAACAGGGTCGTGAGCTATGGGTATGGAACAGTGTCATGAGCTATGGGTATGGAACGGTGTCATGAGCTATGGGGATGGAACAGTGTCGTGAGCTATGGGTACAGAATGGTGTCATGAGCTTAGGTATGAATAGACCCGTGATGGAACCTTAGCAATGAAGATTGTCCATGACAAAGGGACATATCATGGTGACTTCCTGTGTGCAATCAAATAGTTTAACCATTGTAGCAACTTAATAGCTACTTCAGTGATCAATGCTTCTCATTCGACGGCACACCCCTCCTCTCCAGGCTCACCTCGGTCAAAAAATTGATCCCTGAAGAGAAGTAACAAGATATAGATAATGATTAAACCACACTCCATGTCCTCTCCAGACCCTCCACACTCCACGTCCTCTCCAGACCCTCCACACTTCACAGTTCCATATCCCCACTATATTCAAGCCGCACTCCATGCCTGGCCCCGCCTACCACCCACCATACCTGGCCAGTAGTAATGCCTTTGGAAGCTCAGGTTCTCAAGATCCACTATCGTTGTGACTGTCTCTATCTTCCTCCCCTTCTGATGAGTGATTGAGCATCAATAAACAGTATGGAATGCTATCAGCAAAACATTCTAGGTAGGGTTTACACAATAATGCCCTCCCCTTCCCTCCCACTCTCCTCCCCTTACCTCCCAACAATCACAATCATGTTACCTGGACAGAGAATTCTCTGAATTTGGCCAGCAGCTGCTCACCATGCAACATCTTTACTTTCAGCAAGTCGTCTTGTTTACATGACCTGTACAGACCTAAAGAGCTGTTATTAGCCTAATGACAAAGCTTACAATAACACACCAACCTTTGAAGTCCAGGTTACCAAAACAGTCATAATAGACGGGGTGCCCATCCCTATCTTCCCCAAAGAAGCCTGTAGTAACGTACTTGACCAGTACCTGGAGTTCCCACACCGATGTGCAATGAAACAACTCTTTAAAAGACGCACGATCATACCTCTGGCGGAGTCCACGTCAGTACGGTATCCGCGCCCAATTCCCTCCTCAATTCGACGTGCTATGGGAAATAAACCGCTATAGTTTACTAGTACAGAGCGGGGATCAGTGTTGCCAGACCTTTCTTAAGCGCTGTTCGGCCTTATCGCAGTCAAACTTAACAGCTGGAAAGAAGACATCAAGGTTGGTTGTTTAAAACACCGCGGGCTCACGGCGCGGTCTTACCTCGCAGCCAGCGCAGAAAGTAGTAGTCGTCATTGTCGGGCAGTGTGACGTCAGAGAGCGAGGCCTTTAGCTTTTGGGTAAATTTGTACGTATAACAGCTGGGAAGCCACATTGCGAGTACCTTGCTTAGTGCCTCCTGCTGCGAAGAACTCAGGTCTCCTACATGACCACTCATGTCGCTTGTTTTTGTCGCAGGCTGTTAATTACGTCATACCCTCAAATACGAATTTCTAGTACTGTACAGTGTACCGCGTACTAATCTAATCTCGGTGCCCAGACCTTATATCACCAGCACCGGATGGTTGTCACGTCGTCAGCGAAATACATGTACACTGCATCCTGCCTCAGTATTGTGCTTAGTTCGAAAACTAACGTACTTCATATCAAATGGTGACAAAGGGGGGGGGGGAGGACCTTTTCGTTTAAGGCCCTGGAATGTTTGCGGGTCAAAGTGACGTCATAATTAGAAGTGACGTTACATCCGGAGTACATCCACCGAATGCGTTTTTCAATTCCTTACAGCGGTAGCTTGTCACGAATACACTATCGTAGTTTTTTTTTAATGTGAGAAGAAGAGCACTATTGCTTCCTGGAATATACCATCCTATCCATTTGCCTGCGTAGGTGTGAAAGTGCGCACTTTTAGAATGCCATGGAATGGCTCATTTAGTGATGCTCCGGGTATATCGTCTTGTGTTAGTTCAACCGAAGTACTGAGTTTTTTGCTAATGCATTCACTAGACGCCATCCTTCAGAAACTTTGAACGAAAATGCGAAGCATGATCACTGCATGTACCTGGAGAGGTCCTCCATACTGCATTCATCATTCTTACCTCAAATCTCAAAGAGTTTGAAGCCAACTAAGCCAACACACGCGAGAATACACGCGCGAAGAATGTACTCCGGATGTGACGTCACGTGTAATCAACACTAATTACATTCCTTGCGCCCTTAAACGAAAAGGTCCATTATCTTATCCACTTAACCACTAATTCATTGTTATCAAGCACGTCGCTATTAACTGTGATGATATCATCATAATTCAGGGCCGGCGCCGGTTTGGCTGTCGGTGATTAAAGAAACCGTTTGGAACGAGTGCAACGAATACAATTTTAAAAGTACATGTAATTGCATACGTCATGACGTATCTGCATTTTGCATGATTGCACACCACGGAACGAACTTTGTGCGATAATCATATTGCTTACGTAAGTGTGTCTCGGAAGGAGACTACCCTCAAGACCCTTTTCGCCTCGCCGTCGGGCCGCCAAACATTAAAGGCCGGCCCTGCTCGAGCGATGGTCTGACCTTTCTCCATAGGCGTCCGCTCTGAGGGCAGACTGTAATTAATTGTTTCACTAGTCAACAGCTTGCACGAAGTTACATATCAGATGCATACGTTTATCCTGTGAATTAGGTGTTTGCTCCTAGTATCAGCATAGATTAAATGTGCTTTTCTAGCGTGGGCATATAATAATGACTTCATTTCCCAATGTAACTACATGTACTCTCTGTATAGCCAAAGGATATAATGGTAGCCTTGAAAAGGCTATTCTTAAGGGTAGGTCTAGTAAATGATGTCTTTAGCAAGACACATCAGTGGTTGACACAAAGGTTTGTCCCAGATCTGCACATGCTGTTGTTAGTAAAGGTTTGTCCCAGATCTGCACATACTGTTGTTAGTAAGATGCATTGCTTACAAAAACTCCTCTCCCCCCCCCCCCCCCCCCCCCCTTTCTTATTCTCACATAACTCGGAATAGGAACACTGTTAAAGAATGAAACCAATAGCTTTAGGATCCGTCGGCATAATCACTTCCGTGATCAAATAATCTCAAAGCAATACATGCATGGGATCGTTTCCGCTATAAGATTTCCGGTACGCGCAATAGAAATGCGTTGAAATGTATGGCTAATTAAAAATTCAACTCAGTTACAGACGTAAGAAGAAATGTGTAGAGAACATTTCAGACTTCAATAATATTTGAAATCTTGAAAAACATGCGCTAGGTCCCTTTTCGCGGAAACGTTGGTAGTTGTGTTGGCAACTATCATATAAGAACCATGCTATATATAATGGTGATGTAATCGACGTATTAGCCTGATAACTGATGCTTTGATTGTTGTTATTTTGACACTTTTTGTTAGGGAAAGTTGTTTTTCAAAATACCTTCACATCAGGAAAGAACAGAGCCAAACGATGAGCGAAAATCATGACGTCATGTTTGAGTGAACAAGAGCATGCTACAAAGCGGAGCCTGAAAAGAAACGGACTTATAAACGTGAAATGTACCAACCAGTGCCTGAAAAGAAACGGTCTGCTTAAAGGCAATGACAATGGCAGAGTCCTGATCCTGTTCACGTGTGATACGAGGAGGTTAAGGGTTACCCTAGAACACCAGCAAGGCCTATGAACGAGTACTACCATTAAAGTCACCCAAAGGTATTTCATACATGTACATGTAGTAGCTACCTTATTTACCTGATGCGTGATGATTTACTGAGGTGATCACATGGTGCCTTGGATTTACATGTAGGTAGACTAGTGTATCTCTCTGTACTTGTAACGAAGGTATCCTGAGTATGTAGGCCTACATATATCTCACATAAGTTTCCAGTATGGTAATCTTGGAGGTCAGATGTGTTTGCATGTAGCTTGCCATGGGATTGCTAATATCAGGTCTGCAATGGCTTCACTAATGACCAGTGGGGGTTACCACGCTTCCA
>JABACO010000015.1:7761038-7836038 GCA_013339895.1 Ephydatia muelleri
CTGAAATGGACAATATGGTTTGCATGCTGATAAACCCGGGCATTTACTACTTATGTGCATACCTTCCAGCCAGACAAGGGCCAGACAAGGTACCGTTGAGTGGTATGCATTTGAAGTTGAATCATGGCGTGCAGATCAGTTATAACCCACTATTTAGAAAATATAAATACATTAAATCATATAATTTCTTTACAAACGTGGCAACTCTAACCTCTCCACTTGTAGTGAGGGCTTCTTTACATGCTCTACAGCAGCCTTCATGGACTCTTCTGCTATAACTTGCTGGTACAGTCTGTCCACATAAACTGATGAATATGGATTATAAATTATATGCATCAATGATCTCAGCCCCCACCTGAGTGAATGTATCGCTGCTTCACTTCACCCATACCAGCAAATGAACAGAAATGCATGTACTGGTGAGGTGATATGCCAGCACACATGAAAGCATGGACAAGTCTCACATTTGTATTGATAATTACTCAGGTACTCTTACTTCTGATTAGCAAGGTAATGACCAGGCAGCACTCTGGAGCTAGCCCAGGTACGTGACTGCTTGCAGTGTGGGTAAAGAAACTGGACCCTAGCTACACGTACCTTCTAGTGAGTAGTAAAGGAGTATTATACAGAAGAACAGAATTAGTTACCCGGTCAGACCTTTTTGAAAGATGCTAATGTCCAAGAGGGGCATGATAGACAGCCACACTGCTGGACAAGGCCCGAACAAAGACTCTTGAAGGCCTTTCGTTCAACCAAAAAGAGGTGGGGTCTTCGTCTCCCATATATTCATGCAGGTACTGTATATGAACAATACTGTACACACAAGATGATATAATTATTTTATAGGGGATCGTTTCCGCGAAAAGGGACCTAATGCATGTTTTTTTCAAGATTTCAGAAGTCTGAAATGTCCTCTACACATTGCTTCTTACACACTGAGAATTGGAGTATGTCATGCTTTGAATTTTTAATTCGTCATACATTTCAATGCAAGCGTTACATTTCTATTGCACATATACCAAAATTTTACAAGTAAATAAAAATATTCTCTATAAGAGAAAGTTGGTGGCATATAGGATTGAAAGACAATGGTGGTGTAAAAAGCACGAAACAAGATTTGACTGGAATGGGACATGGTAAAATGAACTAGGCCTATATTTAGCACACTCCGGCATCAGCATACACTATTTTAGAATGTACTGAATGTGCTAACTATAAATAGACCCTGGAAGTTCATTTTACCCAGTCACATTCCAGTCAAATCTTGTTTTCCGTGCTTTTTAAACCACCATTGTCTTTTAATCCTATATGCCACCAACTTTCTCGTATAGAGAATGTTTTTACTTACTTGTTGTAAGTTTTTTTTTCACTTTCGTCGCGTCTTTACATGGTTGTAGTCAATCACCAAACTTTGGATGGAGATGGGTGTGGTGATATGTTTATGAGCCCCTCCCCCCCCCCCCCCCCCCCCCTGAGGAACTGATAACTTTAAAGTACAGTGCCGACCGTTTATACGGAAAAGTAACAGCTCGATTACAGTGGGTGTTCGATTATAAGACCACCCGATTATAAGACCATAAAGTGCCGCTATCGATGAGATTAAGAAACCACAGTTGTTTACAATGTACTGGGATTGTACCGAAAATCCAGTGCACGCGACATAACTTTTAAAATAACTGCATACGCTCGATCGCAAACGTTTGTATCAATCGATCGATACCACCATATTACAAATCTTTCGTTACATTGCTACAAATTACGAGATTGAGGATGGTGCTGTGCATGCATGGTCGCCGGTCGGCCAATCATCAACGCATTGCATGTGCTTATATAGGTCGGTCTCGCTTGAAATAAAGACCTTTGTACGTTCCTACCCTATACATGCATAGAGACCTGATCCCACATTCACCTGCACACGTGATAACATATTCAACCATAAATGAACAAAATGAAACTAGTATAGGGACCAACATATTTATGGGCTGGTCCCCAAACTAGCACAAGACAGCAATACAAAGTTGTTGTGGTATATGTTCAAGAGAGCTACACTTTACCAGCTATGATCAATTTGCTGTGTGCAGACAACCATAACTGTTTGGCAATGGATAACAGCTGTGGATCGTTGAGCTCACCAGCAATGCAGTGTGCCTGACGTGCAGCCATCAACATTTTTTCACTGAATTCTTTGGTGACAGGAGGCTTCTCCAGGCCATTGTCACCTTCATCATCATCATCATCATCATCATCATCACCACCACCACCACCATCATCAGGCTGTTCAACTGCAGCTTCATCCAAATCACTACAAATTTTGTCAAGGACTTGCAATTCAATAGATGCTGCAACTTCTTGGTCATCCTCAACGTCTATCCATTTCTCCATCAGCGAGGTGTCCCCTTTCCCCACAGCACTGACTGCATCTAAAATTCCAATTGATTGGAGTGTACCAACAGTGCTGTCAGATTGCAAGTCAAGACTCTTCAGTTGATCACACATTTTTGTTACAATACTATCAGTGGTAGCTTTGCGATAGTCACAGTGTTCACTTGCCACAATGGCTTCATCTGTAACAGGAAGGCAATGAGAGTGCACCCAGCAAGAGACAATAACTGATTGGTCCAATTCATCCCATGCCTTTTTCCAGATGATAGCTGTATCAAGCAGATTTGGAGGTAAGCAGTATTCAAGCCCTCGACATCCAGCTACAATGTGGCTAGCCATTAGGTGCAATTCATCATACTTATCAATGCCTGTCAGTAACCTGTCCAGAACACAATACTTGTAAGTACACTTTACAGCTGAAATGATGCCTTGGTCAAGCGGCTGATACATTGAGGTCAAATTAGGTGGGAAAAACAAAACTGAGACTTGACCCTTAGGATCACTAATGTCTTTGCAATGGCCAGAGAACCCATCTAAAAGGAGAGCCACTTTGGAGTCTGTCCATTTTCGAATGCAGGGTAGGAATACATCATTAAACCAGAATTTAAAGCGTTCTCCATCACTCCATGCATTGGGCTGTGAGGTATATGGAAACGGTGGCCTTTGTTTTTTGAAACAGCGGGGATTTTTTGATGTACCAATCATCAATGGGGCAACTTTACAAGTACCAGTAGCATTGCAACAAAGCACTAAAGTCACTCGATCCTTAGCAGTCAAAGCTTTTGTCCCTCTTCCTTTTTGCCTCACATCAACGTCTGGTAATACATAACTCCGCTTAGGTAACGCTCGGTAAAAAAGCCCCGTTTCGTCCATGTTAAATATATTCTGTAAAGCATAGCCCCCCTCACTAAGTTGAGAACGCAAAACATCCATCTTCTTTTCAGCATCAATCAGACAAATATCTCCCGCTTCACCATGGAGGTGAACACTTGGTGGGACATTAAATCGCTTACGCCATCGCCTAACCCACCCATCTGACGCTTTGAAGTTATGAACATTTCTTAATCTTGCCTCATGGCGAGCACGAGCTTGCAAAGCAGCTAGTGATACGGGTAAAGGCTTGCGGAGTCCCACTGGTGTTCTCACGCGACAAAACCAATCAAATACAGCCTTGTCAATGTCCGCAAATTTGCCAAATTTCGCTACCTTTGAGGTAAGTTGACGTTTATATAGCGCTGCTCTGCAGCGACTAATGTTTAAAACTTGAGTTTTTGATACGCCCAACTGTGCTGCTACCTCCCTCTGGGTCTTTCCTTTATCAAGCATTTCGATGACATCAAGCTTTTTCTGTACATCTAGCACCCTTCTCCCCTTTCTGGTACCTTTAAGAAATTCATTTCTTTGCTCTTCTACTGGGCTGCCAGCGCTGTTCTTCTTTCTCTTTGCCTTTGCCTTAGGCGCAGAGCCAGGCGTCTCCATACTACACACACTGACAAACCCGCCAAAAAAACGCGAATATTTAGAATCAAATATTCATATCATAATCATTGTGGCCTTAATTGCATTTAGGTAAATTCTAACATCGATAGCGGCACTTTATGGTCTTATAATCGGGTGGTCTTATAATCGAACACCCACTGTATACGGAAAATAAGGCATATGTTAGGCAAACTGTCAGTGTACTTTGCCCAAAGTTATCTGCACCACTAATGACATTCATATTTACCTATAATTACATTCCCAAAGCCAATGTAGTGTAGCCTTTATTAACAAAACAAACTAAGCAATGCAATTGAATTTTAAGAGACAGCTTTCAGCAACCCCTTTCTTTGAGCTCTCGCAACTATAAATGGTGCAGTGTACCTGAAAGACTTGCATATACAATGTATTTCATACGTGTTGCTCATGTACACTGTAGTATAGTACACTGCCCTGCATCGTGTTATGTGTACCTGCAGGTCAGTGTGTTGAGTCTGCTGTATTCCTTCCATCATTATTGATGGACATGTGATGTACAGCAAGTGATTATACTAACCTGTGCTCGGTTGGTATATATTTCTCAATGTCACATTGTGGGCACACCAACCTTGATGGCATTAAAGATTACTGTCTCTCAGCGTGTTCCAAAGTGCTAGCAACATGATCATGTATAAGCAAATCTGCATTCACGCAAACACAGTCCAAAAGAGTATACATGATACTCACCAATTGATACTTCCTTGCACAAACTGCATTTTAAAGGCAAGCATGTTGCAGAATGAATATACAAGAAGTGAAGGTAACTGATGCATTTGACATTATGAACATGTCACCTGAGGAGACAAGGTGGAATGGCTGAATGGCACTTGATACGTGCTGGTTTCCATCTGTAGGGAAATGTACTCTCAGTGGTATATGATGCTTTAAAATCCTGTACCCCATTTTTTTTAGCCTCATACATGGCACGTGCTTTAATTAGGAGACCAGAAACTTGGTAGCGGTTTTTGTGTTCCTCTTAGTGCACGAAGTGAACAAAACCAATTGAAAACTTTACTATCAATGTCGTGATATTTAGCTTTATTAACAACAATTTTGGATGTTTTTGGAACAGCACCATCCAAAACATTTTTTGCTACCTTGTCTCTGTCTTTGTATTCCAGGTATACTTGGGACTTACCAACGCCAAATTCTTCATAAATATATTGAATACGTTTGCCCAATTTGATATCTTCAATAATTTTCACAGCCAAGGCATTTCATGCCACTTGAATGTGCATAAAGTTTATAATAATAAATACCGTTGTACTATAGCATTTACCCTGGTTCTCCTGAATCTTTATCTGTTTCAAGATGTTCGGAAGGCGATCTAGGGCTAGGCGGAGCAAATAGTACAATCACGAGCGAAGACAATAACGACGTTTCCAATGAATCACGAGCGAAGACATGCAATAACGACGTTTCCAATTACAGCACAGCAAAAACTAAAATCACGTAATGTTTCTCGGTCGCAGACACGACGCTACGTTTCAAGACTAGACCGATCAAAAGCACACGTCAGACGTGGTATTTATAAATCTAATTACAGAGGGTTAGGGTAGTTGTGTAATTTACCGTGCCTTCCACATTTATAGATGTGTTTGATGTTGCACGCGGTCCTGAAATTTTGACTGATTCAAGATCGCAACACGATGAGTATTTACATATACGTTCTTAATTAAAGCAGATGGCCAATACCACTCATATACCCTACCTCTGTGTGTGCATGCTGCATGGTCATTGCACGCAAGAACACATGCGTGCGCGCACACAAAGTTACACGCACATAAAGACACAAACACGCAGATACCACTTTAATAGAGCACAATGCCCTACAGATGCAAACCAACACGGATTAGGTGATGTTCCATTCCACCTTGTCTCCTCAGGTGACAGGTTCATAATGTCAAATGCATCAGTTACCTTCACTTCTTGTATATTCATTCTGCAACAGTGCTTGCCTTTAAAATGCAGTTTGTGCAAGGAAGTATCAATTGGTGAGTATCATGTACACTCTTTTGGACTGTGTTTGCATGAATGCAGATTTGCTTATACATGATCATGTTGCTAGCACTTTGGAACACGCTGAGAGACAGTAATATTTAATGCCATCAAGATTGGTGTGCCCACAATGTGACATTGAGAAAAGTATACCAACCGAGCACAGGTTAGTAACACATGCTAATCACTTGCTGTACATCACATGTCCATCAATGATGATGGAAGGAATACAGCAGACTCGACACACTGACCTGCAGATATACATAACACGATGCAGGGCAGTGCACTATACTACAGTGTACATGAGCAACACGTATGAAATATGCAAGTCTTTCAGGTACACTGCACCATTTATAGTTGCGAGAGCTCAAAGAAAAGGGGGTTGCTGAAAGCTGTCTCTTGAAATTCAATTGCATTGCTTAGTTAATAAAAGGCTACACCACATTGGCTTGGGGAATGTAATATAGGATGTCATTAGTGGTGCAGATTTTGGGCAAAGTAGTTTGCCTAACTCCCAATGAATATGCCTTATTTTCCGTATAATCGAGCTGTTACTTTTCCGTATAAACGGTCGGGCACTGTAGGGAATGATGTAGTCATGATTAAGACTACGCTTTCGTGATATGAATATCATATGAATCATCAAAAAGGTAAACTTATGCACGAACGCCAGATCCTAGATTTCCAGACTAACGCTATATAGCTGGAATGTACGCGTGGTAGGATAGGAGGCATCATCAAAACAGACATCATCAAGACAAATGTAAAACAGAAACATATACAAAACTGATACATGCATGTGTATAATGAAGTGTTGAAGCTTGCAGCTTGCAAGAGGCAATATGTGAAACAAGGGCAAAAAGTGTGAACTTGAACAAGGTAACAGATGGCAACTGAAAGGTGTTCAAGGAAAAGGGTCAAACATGTCCTAAGCAGCCTAGACTGTTGCCAATCCTATAGGTCATCCTGAAGGAGAAGGTGTTCACATTAATGATTGCAGTAGGCAGGTGTTGGACGTAGGAAATGTCACTGCTGGATCATGGCAGAAGTGTCGCTTTAGACCAAGGCCCCATGATGCCAAATTCATCTTATCGTGAGCCGTGGGCAACCATGCAGTCTGCACATGCAGACTACTCCGGAGTATAGCCGCCTATTTGGGTTTCAGAGCAAGCGCAAAGATTGTAAAAAGGACCAAAAAATAAATGCAAAGGACGGTCTGCGTCAGCGTGGGTTCACGACTGCATGTGCATGCATGTACAGCCACACAAATGCAGTCGTGAACCCATGCTGACGCAGACCTTTTGGTCCTTTTTACAATCTTTGCGCTTGCTCTGAAACCCAAATAGGCGGCTATACTCCGGAGTAGCGCTGTTAATCCTGGCGAAACTTCCAAAGAGCCGGCTATTCTCCGGTGCAGCGCTACTACTACCAGAACCTCCTGAGCCACAAGAAACTCCAGTCTGCGAAGCACTCATTCTCCACCGATCACCAGACAATGACATTCTGCTTGAGCATGAGTCGGCCGAAGTATCGTGGTGAGGTGTACGCAATAGAGAGTTTGCATGGACGTTTTTGCACTATGTCATTTGCTACAATATCTACAACTCTCTCAAAAAGCTTTCTAGCTCGATCACTTGAACTGCTTAATCCTTGAAACAAAAGTCTACGGTTTTTATTGATTTATTGTTGCGCATGCGCTTTCACCTAATATAAGCGCGTTTGTTAGAAATCATAACGTTGCATAGTAAATACGTACGTAGCTTGTTGAAAACTGCTTTAAAGCAGTGAGACATCACGATATTCTATCATCTGTCGAGTTATAAGAGTGAAATGCTGCCGCCACAATGATGCTATCAGATCGGTGAATGCGAGTGGTTATAGCAACAGATTAGCCGTCTGTCGTAATGAGTCCTTCCCTGCTGATATACCTTGGTTTTAGCAGAGATCTCTGGTTTTAGACGCATTAGAGTACATTTGGTTCTGGGTACGAGAATGGTGCTTAGTGGTTAATTCAGTTTAAATGTCTGTACAAGGGGTGGGTGGGACATAGCTGGTAGGACGTAGGACAAATAGAAGCTTGTCATGCATGGGGTGGTTATTTACCAGTTTTGTGGTTTGCAATTATTGTATCTTGTAAGGTGTACGGTTAAATAACGGAATAGCCCAAAGGCAGATTAGATAACGTAAAGTACTTCATTCAATGGAATGGCGGCCACCAGTGTTTTGAACCTTCCTCAGATACTGCTGCGAAAGGGAAAGAAATTGATGTTAAATAAACTCATTATTAAGTATCTAAAATCAAATCATATGATTCCAGTTATGTTGCTATTTTATGTACTTAATTACCTGAAGTACTGTCTTATTGAATTCAAATCACTGAATTAAGCATCCCTTTAAGCATGCAATGATCTCCAAATAAACAAATAAATACCATAATTTTGACTGTGTACACGGTTGAATAATATACTTTACCGTAAATTGGCTAATTTAGGTTAAGAAGCCACCAAAAATCATTGCAGTTGAATCAAAATGATAATTGAAGATGCCATGTTCCTAAATTAATGTACCTTATGTAACTACATGTATCTGCAGACTAACACTCATCTAAGATGAAACAAAGAGAAACTGACCTGTAATGTATGGAATATAACATGGTGTTAGCAATTAATATGTGTAAGTGTAATGTATTTTAAATGCACTGTAAAAAGAATAGATGGGCTACTCCCCTGCCCCGCCCCCATACATGTATCAATGAAACCCTGCATTTGGCCAATCTTGTTATGACAGCACATTATGTTATGAAAATCAATACTATGGATGTACAGTATTTGAACCAGTTCACAATATGCAATAGGTACACTATCAGTATGTGATGCAGGTATGTGTGTGGTACTATGTGTTGTGTTTGCAGTTGAGGGCATACAATAGCTCTGCTGTACACTACTTTTGCAGACAGCAAGCTACCCTGTGTGATGTTTGTGTGTGTTGGTGGTGTGTGTGTGTGTGTATGTGTGTTGGTGTGTGTTTTATACATGTACATGAGTTTTACATAATGATATCCCTTTGAAGTTACTGATGAAACCTCAAATTATTATTGCACCCTAAAGGGGCGTGGTTGCTCCCATGTGATGCTTATCTTTGAGGTGTATGTGTTGAAAGCTTCATAACTGATGGTGGTCAGACCAGTGGGTATTTTGGTATTGAAGAGCAAATTGAGTTTAACCTGTATGTGTGTGTGTGTGTGTGTGCATGTGTGTGTGCGTGTGTGTGTGTGTGTGTGTGTGTGTGTGTGTGTGTGTGTGTGTGTGTGTGTGTGTGTGTGTGTTTTATACATGTACATATGTCTAGAAGACAGGTAACTTAGATTATATCAGTTTGAATTTACTGATGAAACCTCAAATTATTATTGGGAGTGGTTGCTCCCAAGTGATGCTTATTTTTGAGGTGTATGTGTTGAAAGCTTAGTGGTGGCCAGAGGAATGGGTATTTTGGTATTGAAGAGCGTTGAGTCTAGCCTCTGTGTGTGTGTATGTGTGTGTGAGGTATGTGTTAGTGAGAGGGTGTCAGGTTGTGTAATACATTTGGCATAAACGTGTATTGTTTGATATGTGCTTTTGTCATGTTGTCATCTGATACATGTATATGCAGTGTATATGTGTTACTGTATTTTATACCTTCCATGTATGTATGGCAACCCAACTATGTATACATAGTTGGGTACTGTGTTAAAGTCCATGTGTGTAACAAAATGAGTAAATGTTCATACATGTGGATAATCAAGTACTATTGGAGTAGCAATTGTATATTATTATCAATTAAACATTATGTGGGGAGGGGGGTGGGGGAAGCAATTGTTTTTTGCATATGTATTTCATCAAGTGAATAATAGATATGTCACGTGATCTGTCTGTTGTAGTACTACTGCAAAATAGAACGACATTTTTGAAAGTTATGTGCATGCAAGTCATGAAAGGAATGGGTTATGAAGTGAAACACTACATCATCATAGTCTCTGAGCAAATTTACTGAAGTGTGCATTGTGACATTGGTCCAAGTGTATAAGAATTGAAAGTTTGGGGAGAGGGGAAATTCCCCAAAGCATCCAAATTGAGGTGAATTTTATTGTATGTTACATTGCAAACTCCGTGTACATGTGCTGATTATATGAAATATGAAAATCTATGTTTCTATCCTCCATTGCTGTCATAAGCTAATATGTACCAAATTCTGTTATTGGATGATTATCTTAATTTGTTTATTGGTTAATAATACACAATTTGCCTTCATGTAGTGTAAGTATTCCATCAATCATTCTACAGTGTGAACTGCTTTACAGGTACACATGTGCAGGTACATTCTTATTTTTATTGTAGCTACAGTGATTTTTTTCATACAATTTACATATAACACATGCTAAACTTCTCGTGGTTCATTATACCAGCATCACATGCAGTTACTTTCATTTCTTATTGCCCTTGCAGTCATAATGCTGGCTTGCTCGTGTTGTCACTATGCACACTTGATACCAATAAACTATTGTCTTACAGTATTTTTGTGGCTACATGTAAATATATGAATATGACTGATTTTAACAATACACTTGACATGCATGTATGTTTTTTCAAAGGTCTAGTTTGTGCAATACATTGGTTGCTGCTTTTAGCTAGCAGTATTCACATTGTTAGCAAAGCTGTTGTTTGATTGTACTGAACTACTACTGCCTTAGTTTGACAGCTGAATAATGTAGTTTAGAAGGAGAATTGTCACAGGATACAACACATACATGTACATTACACGTAGTATTTGTGCATAGCATTTATATTAAGTGCCAGGGGAAAAGATTGCATGCCTCACATTTGTTACCATACCTAGGTTGTCTCATACCCATCTGTATGAGACAGGCTCTGCTTTTGCAGTTTAGAATGCTATTGGAATGTCTTGAACCTCTTCTGCCTCCATTTTGTTTATATTCCACGCATCAATAACCAACTTGAACAGTGGAAAGGGGCAGGATAAACCACTCTATTCGTACAGCAGACAACTTAAGCCCTCTGCAGCTGTGGATGGAAGGGATTTTTACAGACAAATGAAGATGTCAGCAATGTTGATAGAGGTAATGCTGTAGTTATAGCTGTTGAAGAGGTAATAAAAGTTGCATTGTTCAGCTGGTGCAATGTATAAAAGCTGTCAAGTAATACGGACATAATGTAAAATTTATAGAAATGTACAAAAATATGCCTGTCTGTCAAAAAGTGAGAGCTATTGTTAATCTTGGTATATCACATTCCAAATTCTAGTGCTCAGTAAACACCTATGCATCAGCCTCACTTTTCTCGCACCCCTAATGACATACGCCGTAGCCACCTCACCATATGTATGCTAATTGGATGGTAGGAAAGCAGGATTGTTTGCTTATCACCACTAAGTTGAACATCACAGTCATTAGGCAAATACGATGAGATTTAAATTATGATTTTTCAAACTTTGAAGTTAATCAATTGGAAGCTACATGTACATGTATTTGATTTTATCTTTTTAATCATTAAAGTAATCAAATTTAATGATATGTTTTGTATTTGCCTAACTTAAGCATTGTATATTAATAATTTCATTAAGGAATTATATCCACTTGTAATCATTGCATTCTTAGTTCATTCAAACTTTGTTCATTATGTGTAGCATTGTATGTGGATGCACTATTAGCATGCACAGTATGACACATCCACTACACTGCAAAGCTAAATTCTGTCATGACATTATCGAACACTTTCCACTTGATGAAAATGAAATGAAATTAATCACACATTTCAAGTTGATGTCAAAGTATTCAACCTACAATAGTTGTCCTTTCCACCTCTGGTGCAATGGGGTAGGAAGCAACCATGTTCCATCAAAGATTTAGCAGACCAACTACAACAAGTAATACTCCTTGTTATGTGCTGGTTGAGATGCTGTCTCTCATTTGCCTACTGCGCAATGCTATTGTGTGCCTGCAAGGAAGCATGTCTCACCGTGCAATGTGATGTGACCCTACCCTAGCAATATGTGCCCGGCCCTAGCAATATGTACCCAGCCCTAGCAATATGTACCCGGCCCTAGCAATACGTACCCGGCCCTAGCAATATGTACCCGGCCCTAGCAATATGTACCCAGCCCTAGCAATATGTACCCAGCCCTAGCAATATGTGCCCGGCCCTAGCAATGCCCTAGCAATATGTACCCGGCCCTAGCAATATGTACCCGGCCCTAGCAATATGTACCCGGCCCTAGCAATATGTGCCCAGCCCTAGCAATATGTACCCAGCCCTAGCAATATGTACCCGGCCCTAGCAATATGTACCCGGCCCTAGCAATATGTACCCGGCCCTAGCAATATGTACCCAGCCCTAGCAATGCCCTAGCAATATGTACCCAGCCCTAGCAATGCCCTAGCAATATGTACCCGGCCCTAGCAATGCCCTAGCAATATGTACCCGGCCCTAGCAATATGTACCCGGCCCTAGCAATATGTACCCGGCCCTAGCAATATGTACCCAGCCCTAGCAATATGTACCCAGCCCTAGCAATATGTACCCGGCCTTAGCAATATGTGCCCGGCCCTAGCAATATGTACCAGGCCCTAGCAATATGTACCCGGCCCTAGCAATATGTGCCCGGCCCTAGCAATATGTGCCCGGCCCTAGCAATGCCCTAGCAATATGTGCCCGGCCCTAGCAATACGTGAGGGCATGTTCCAATGCACTGTGACATTTATTCTTCATTTCTACTTTGTGATTATATTTTTAAATACATTTGAAAATTTACATTGTATATTGTATGGTGTTTCTATATTTATGTATTGTATAATGAATATGTTGTAATGTTAAGCCTACCATTCATTTTGCAATGGTGCACAAATGTTGTCTTTCAGTTTAGATTATGAAGGTTCTCTGCCAGAGGTGGAGGAAGATTGAGATGTCAGTGTACTACGATTTCAACAAGCATTACAGAGGATGAATTTGAAGACCTGTGTTTAATGATAGACCCAATGGCTACGAGTCATAATTATGGAATTGACATTTATTTAGAAGTTCTGCACTATGTTTCCCAGTGACTGTACTCTGTCATTTTATGATAGGTTTAGAATGCTTGATTTGAAAGTTACCGTCAGTTGTAAATTGGATGCGTCTGATTACAAGTCCTAGATAACGTCATGCAAACAAAATTAACCGTGATGAAAATATATTCCGTCAGGAATAATAGCACCGTTAAAAGTTCTGCGAGGTACATCATGAAAAATTTCACCCTCACGAGTTCCGCGAGGTACGTCGTGAAAAATTTCACCATCACAAGGTACGTCATGAAAAATTTCACCCTCATGAGTTTCGCGGGATACGTCAGGAAAATTTTCACCCTCCTGCGAGGTACGTCAGGAAAAATTTCCGCGAGGTATGTCAGGAAAAATTTCACCCTCACGATTTTTTCACCAGGTAATTTTTGCACGAATAACGAGGTATGTCATGAAAAATTTAACCCTCATAAAAAATTTCTATTTTTGGCACGGAATCCACACCATAATTAACTTTGCACACCTATCTCCGTAACGGATAGAGTAAAAATTAACAGTCACGGCTGCATGAACACAATTCAGATAATTGGACATTACGGTATACTTTGAATGACGTAAAAAAATTACTCAAAAAGCTCATTACTTTTTGCAACCCACATTTCATGCTTTTTTCAAGTCATTTCTTTGAGGTCATTTGTTCTTTCATACACCCTACCACCGCAGTTAATAAAATTACCTAAGCGCAACCAACACTATTACTCTAATAGCCGCGCATCCTTTTTATACGTCCATGTGATATTAGAGGCCGTATCTAAGAGGGGGTACTTTGATCGTGCGTAGCAATGACGTCGACAATATTTCGAAGATCAGCGAGTTATAAATATCAACAAGACAGATATATGAATAATAGGTGCGGTTTGAATGGGAGCATCACCCACGATCAGTCTGATTTATCGTAAATTATAAACGTGTTTGAAATTCAATTTGAAAAAAAAAAGCAAGATGACCGCCTATGTATGGGCCATTTCTCCATATGCTTTTGGTACTGCACTCATGCGTATCATAGTCACTTGCCCTAACGTCCCTCTTGCACCTCACACATTTCACAATTATAATGTCTGTATCAAGGGTGATGCTGGCTTTAGCTGTTGTGGTTGTATTGGTGACTCCATGAAACAGCAAGGGCACTTCACCTCACTGCAGTTAAAGAGCAGGAAGCAATGGACTAAGCAATCGGTACAAACCAGTTTTCTACATGAAGCTCCAGAAGTTGACACAATAAGATAGGACATTGCAATTGTTCTATGATAGCAGGGTTATTGGTGTTTGAAAGTGTCTGATGATATAGTGAGTATAGCATTGGTGGGCTATCTTCCTACTTTTGGAAACAATTTTATGAGGGCTGTTTTTGCTGGATGGTTTGTTGTGGGAGTGAGATTCACATGTATGGCATGTGGTGATGTGGGATTGCAGATCTACACATGCATCAACTTGTTCAGACATGTTGGTAATCTGTCAAACCTTGCATTCCCCAGTAGTGTGTTTCTTCACTCATAAAGAATCGTACTGTGTAGTGAGAGTGTTGCATGGCATTGTGCTAGAATGCTTCGATCCATAACTTGTTTGCATCGATAACAGAATTTGAGTGGGTGAATGTTGACAGCATCATTGTGAGTATCAATGCCAAATACTGAGTGTAAATCTGCTGCAAACTCTGTGCATTGGTATGACCACCTAGATTTCTTATCCCTAGGTACCACAAGCAAGCGACCACACACCCTGCATCGCTCCTGAACTTTGTTTACATGTACATGTGCACACACTTGCATTGTTGTGTACATAAAACCTGTACCCCATCGTATGGCATATTCTTATGCACAGCTGACACCCTCACTCACGTACAGTATACTAGGTGGTACACAATAAACCAGTCTGATGATGATAACCACTCTCACGCCACACTTTGTCACATGCACGGGATCTATTCCATTTAACTGTGTGCACTTTTGAGTGGGTTTATGTACTGAGCTTCTGTACCACTCTCTTAGTTTTTTACCTGCATTGTTGCCGAAGCATTCCTTACAGCAACTCCTCTGTGCAGGCTGGCCTGGGTTTTCCATATAAATGATTCTTCCTACATGACATAAATGTAGCTACATGCAGTGTCCCATAGGATGGACGACTGTACATGCATCGTGTGCTCATAGGATTGGTCCTCTATTGTGCATGCATACGATTCCCATAGGGTTGGTCCTTTGTACACACAGGTACCTCGTGTCCCGATAGGATTGTTCATTTGTACATGCATTGTGTCCCCATAGGCCCATACGGTTGGTCCTTTGTATGTAAATGTTGTCCCTGTATATTGATTCTCAGTGTCCCATTGGACATCATGTCAAAGCTCACCGGTAAGTATGTGTAAATGCTGTGACAAGTTGTGCGTTGTGTTCGATCTTTGCCAAATATAGCTCCCCTATAAATGTGAACCATGCAATCAGACGTTTCCCTACCCCTTAAAGTACGGACAGCACATCGCTGGGCGTCCTCACAAATTATTCGTTAAAAGCCTTCCAATTCACCCTATCTACCAGTACACCGAACGGCTGAACTCATGATTCAGAAACATCAGAAGATATGTACGGCGTGATTCTAACATTGCATGCGAATGAAGCTGAAGATATATGGCTGATCTTGAAGACCTTTTCGAGGAGATGAATGGTAAGGCTGAGCAAAGCAATGGAAGTTATTTTCTTTTTCCTTCGAAGATTTCGCTCTGTGTACTTGCTGGTAAACAGTCCGCATCCCATGGTATGATATTGCTAATTGTTAATGGTAATTTTAATGTTTTTTCCTCAGGGAGAAAAGAATATTTGTGTCGCATATCCTTAAACACATGGGAATTTAAACACCAAGTCTATCTGGTGGTATAGTTGCTCCACTGCTATGCATTGTCTGTGACAACCCAATGGCCTCACAACTCTGTGATCATCTGGTGGGTGCTACTGCTATAATGTTCTGCTGGCTTTGTTATGATTGTAGACCAGCTTGTTTGAAATTAAAATTTGCTGTGTATGCTATCCAGACAGATAGAGCTGTTAACCCTGATGTGGTATATGAGATGAGAACAACAAGCAGTGCTCTGCGGCAAACTATATGCACTCAGTGTACAGAATGAAACTAAGTTGAAAAGTGTAAGGAAGCATGAAAAACCCCTTTGCTTCACATACCTGCTGACATATATATCAGCATAATGATGTATTGTTCATCGCTTCCCCTTTCAATATGAGCACTCCCATTGAAGTTCTTCATACCTTGGTGCTAGGCACAATCAAATATCTACTGCTGGAGGTTATGCCGATGATGATGCCAGGCAGAAGAAAGAGATATTGGCAAGACTAAGGGCTTTTAACACATTCAGAATGCGGGTGAAGCTTTACTGGATGTTTGCCAAAAAGCCTGGGCACAGATGGCCATTTCTATAACCAGTCCTTAACTAGATGAAGGACAGAAGGCTGTATTGTGGTGTGTATCTAAGGTACTGCATGAACCCTTTTTAATTTTTTCAACAGGCATCTCTTTACGTTTAGGTGTTCCAGACCCCTGCATGTGAATTCTACGCAACACATCTGAGTACTGAGTGGCAGAGTGTGTGCCAAAGAATTTATTGATGCTGTTAAACACCACATGCCACATATGCTTCAAAGGAGAAAAACACACCTCCTTCTTTACTTGGTACAGTGCATGAATGAATTTGGGCCATCTTCTGCATTCAATGCTGAACAGTATGTGTGTCTAAGGCACTTGAGTCGTACAGTGACCCAAATCCATTCAGCAAGACCGTGACTGCAAACCTAGGCATGCATGGCATGGTAGCTCTATTGGTTGGTGTAGTATGTCCAAACAAATTGGACATGTTACTGCATCTGTCATTGACAAGATCTGTTTTGCTGACAAAGATGGCATTAGCACTCTTGTGATCACAGGAAGTGGAGCACAGTTCTTCTTAGATCACATGAATCATGCCATTAAGCGTGTATACACTTGAGCTGCACAGCCTGCCAGTACATTTACATTAAAAAATAATTCGTACCTTACAGTGATATGGCTGCACTTGGCACTTGTATTGATTCTTGCTACACAATGTGCAGAACATTTGTGGGTGGATCTCCTTTTGATCCTTCCTCATGCAGTGTAGGCGTTGCACTGGTATATGGGCTCTATAGCTTTGGTATCTAGTCCTTCTCTTTGACTATGTGAATTTTGCACCACATACCCTGCAGAGGTCCACTAATCGGCATTTGTGGTGGTGTTCCATAGGCTATTTATGAACGCAGTGTGCTGGTGGGGCCGAGTGTTAGTAGAAGCACTACGCTACGTACCGAACACGCAAGCATGATGAAAACTAGGTTGTAAATGTCCTCAAGATCTGCATAGCAGTTACTAGCCTTCGATGTGTCAACTTTTAATGAGATAGCTGTTAGCCACTTGAACCGTAGCTTTCTAATTATCAGCCTTTTACCCTATCTCTCGCGCATTATTCATAATTAGATAGGAGAGGGCTCGTGGCACCTTGAGAAAATAACGAATTCTGACTGATCAGAGAGTGAGCTCTACTCGTTTTTTTTTTTTTGTTTTGTTTTTTTCCGTGCATGGGCATTTATAAGGGCACAAGAAAAGTTACAGCTGTCAGACTTTTGTGGTACTTTCGCTCCTTTTGCGCATAGCTAAGTACAGCGTAACGACCAACACCAGAACATGCGTGTGATCACAGCCGTTAGGATGTACTTTTTGGGGGGTGCATAACATATATTCGTAGTGCAGGATACAGGGCTTTATTTTTGAGATTTTGAAAATGGACCGTAAATGTCAATGTAATGTTCTATATATGATCCTTTTGCCCACTTCAAACAGCCGTGATGGATGGAAAGCAAAGTAGCGATGCGCCTAAAAGAGATGGTCCCATTGGTGTAAAGAAGGATAAAAAGTCGAACTCGGCACAAGGAAAAGGGCACTGACTGATATCGATGGACTCGATAATTGATGTCTGTTTTAGTGAACAGTTGCGAAAAGAACCTTCTATTTCGTGTGTTAAGTTAGAATATCGTTTCAATATTTAGAATACCAATTTGAAAATTCATGAAAAGTGATATGAGGTACGCAAGGTTATTGGCCACACTCTGAAATACTAGTAGGATTTCGCGCGATAGTCCAATGATAGAGGAAAGGATCGTCCGGACAATTGTAATTGGGAACTGTACACTATCACAAACTCCTAAATTATCGATTCACAATTTATAAGTTCTCATGCACTTGTCACAGAGTGACAAAAGGTCTGAAACATACCAATCAACTTCATCCATCTCCCAAACATGGATGCCGAAACCTATAACATAGCGATGTTTGTGAGTTGTGTTCGTAGCAATAGTACAATCGACTCGCCGGAAACGAATAACGCCCACGTAAGTTACCTTTCTCGTGAGCTGTACAACTCCACTTTCACATAACAAATACTGACAACGAAGACACATAACAGGCTACAAGGTATGTGCAACATGTTGATAACTACCTTTCATAACATATCTCATACTGCACTCTTTCAATGAGGTGTACGCACATCTTCCTAATCTGATACATACTGTACATAGTCACCTATCCTTTATTCTGATAAATACCTTTTAAGCATATTACTGTAGGATTTTGGAACACATCTGAGCAGTTAGCTTGCGTAATGTTCACACCACATATATGGAGAAATCGGTACGTTTGGCCTCATTCCTAGAGTGAACTGGGGTTTTTATTCACCTTTTCACCCTATGACTTTTGAACAAGTTCATTGGAGCTGAGATATAATTTTAATGATATTGGATCTGATAGTTGGCTTAAATACCTGTCAAGACATTTACCATCATCCACTGAGCTAACAATTTGAAGTGTATGTGTAAACGCAATGTAACCACTCACATTTTGTGTGTGCGAGTGTTTTTTTATGTCATCAGTTTCAGTATCTATTTTTGGAAAATTGACAAAGTTTATTGATATATTTCAGTCCTTTTGTCATTTGGTGACAAGTGCATGATAGCTTCTAATGGTGAATGGTGAAAAAGTGTGTTCAGTTATTGCACGTGACTAATTAGGAATTCACCATAGTGTGCTCACTGATGTAATTCTGCTTTTCAACAGACGTATATGAGTGTGGAAGCTTGGCTTATACTTGAAATCCAGCTCCGAACATCATATTCAATCTGCCTCATGCATGCCTATGTCATATCATTTCAATATTGATGCAGCATCCATTATGCATGTCACCAGCACTCCATTGTACTACAGAAAAGTGTATTTGCCAATGTCACCTGCATGTGATTACATCACAGTGATAAGCACATGTGTTTTGAACAGAGTTGGGGCTATACATGTTGTGACAATTTGGAAATTCATTATTGACCCTGATACTATCCAAAACACCCCCATCTTTCACCCCAACTCTGATCAAAACATGTTTGTTCTTTTAGGCAAGTGGTATGATCACTACTTGTAATCCACAGGCACACAAACCACCCACACACACTGAACACACACACACACACACCCAAGTTCCCACACTACCATCCTTAACTATCTACATGCTGCAAATTATGTAATCTACGCCTCCATATTCTGCTGTGAGCATATTTTCTTGTGTTGCAACTGGTAGCTTCCCCATGTCACCTGCATGTGATTGCATCACTTACCTCACAGTGATAAGCAGGTGTGTTTTGAACAGAGTTGGGGCTATACATGTTGCAACAATTTGGAAATTCATCATTGACCCCGATACTAACCAAAACACCCCCATCCTTCACCCCAACTCTGATCAAAACATGTTTGTTGATTTAGGCAAGTGGTATGATCACTACGTGTAATCCACAGGGACACACACACACACACCACACACACACACACACACACACACACACACACATTTAAAATACATCATGATGGTGCATGCATGTGCTAAACCTCCATGGAAGAGTACAATGTCTACAAGTCTGTGTGTGTGTGTATATTGGATACATATCGCATGCACCCCCGGATCTAGGATTTGGTGTGCGTGGGGGGGGGGGGCTATGTGTGTGTTTATGTGATGGGGAGGCTGCTACAAAAACCATGATATAGACAAGTACTGTGCAACATTACACTATGAAGTTTAAGCGCCTTGCTAGAACAGAGTACAGCAGGATATGCAGTGGGCTATCTGCTTCATAGCTCTTGTCCCATTGTGGTCCTGAGGTAACTTCACTGTATTCTGTCACTTTAAAGTGTGTCATCCATGACAAGGCACTCTATATAGGAGGATCAACTGACCCAAGGACTGAACATTCAACTGTGTTATTTAGCATCTGATCAACCTTGAGCTAAGGAAATGGCAGATGCTAAATAAAATTTGTCACACGCTTCACTATTGGCAGCCAAATCATTGAGCTTCTTAGACATGCGAAGAGAAAACAAAACTCCAGACTCTGAATGATGAATCCTCCCTTTTGCAATCCAGGGCATCCTGAAGGGTTAAGGTGGCCCCACATCATCACAGGGTAGACCAGAGCCAAAGTTTGTCCATAAAACCATTCTGCCAGAAGTATTTGTAAGTATGCCTTCTTCCTTCATCCATAACTGGGCATTTGCAGCACAAGGAGCTGCCAACAATTCAACTCCTTTCACCTTTGAACAATCAGGGCCCAGGATACTGGACTGTGAATGTTTTGCACCATACAAACGTGCTTGTTCTAACCTGGTCCATGCAACCGGCTTCAATTTAAGGTGCTTACTATAGTCAGTCCTGCAAGGGACACCTAAAACATGCTATATTCATTGCTAAGTGGTTTCCTTGAGGTCTTAATTATGGCTAACGTAGATGAAAAAGTGGAAGTAGGGTGGTGGATGGAAATCTGGGAATGGATGTTTCTCCCCCCCCCCCCCCCCCCCCCCCCCCCCCCCCCCCCCCCCCCCCCCCCGCCCCTCTTGGTGCATGTATACAATATATCCCCTACAGGGATGACATTATGTTTAAGGGCATAATGCAGACAAGAAAGCTTTCAATTCACACTTTTTTTTTTTTGCTTCAATGCTAGGTATCCTTGTCAAAGGAATAATGCCACAAAGCTTCAGAAACAGCATCCTATACCTGTTAAAGATGCTTGGTATCCAATAGGTATTGATTGAGTGTGTTCCATTACCTGAGGCTTCTGTAGGTCACGAGTAACTTAACTATTGTGACAATCATTGATTATTACACAAAATGAGCTGAATCATATCCTTTAAAAGATAAACTGCTTCATCAGTTGTTGATACACTACCTTCTTTATGTTAATTGATTAGTTGTAGATGCATAAGCACAAGGAATGTTTATGTGATTAGGTTATTTGTCACCACTGCTCTCCTGCAATAATTCTTCACACAGACCATCAGCATTGCTTATTTTCAGTCGATATGATCCAATTTGACTACTACCGCTGACATGTAATTACAAGTGTATGTGTGCAATAAGTTATGACATGGACATTAATCACTAAAGAAAGAGTCAATACTCATAGAATGGGATAAAGTATGAACAGTAAAAAGCAGTACAATTAATGGGTGTTATTTCATCCTGTGTAATTTGCATGCTTGCCAGGGCACACCAAATTCTTCAGGATAAAAAGCAGGAGCATCGCATCCGTACTTGACCATGAAGTAGGCTAGCAGTTCTGGATCAATCTCCTGTTTGCAATCATCTTAGAAAGCAAGGTATGTCATACTATAAAACACAAGCACAGCAATCGCTACACATCAGAGAGGATGTAAAGTTTGTCAGGAACACCTCTAGGCCACTGTATGTCTGTTCTCCCTAATCCTGTGCTGGTTCCACCGAACCTGAAATTCATGTAGCTCCCTTTGCAGCTAAGGTGCAAATACAAATCCTGTAATGTGCCTGCAACACTATTCAGTTACTGGTATGCTGTGCAAGCCTAATCACCACCATGCATAATGGCAGACACATAGACTAGTGCAATGCACCTTGAACAGATCAATCCACCAAGTGGTTTTGAAAGCCCTCAGTCTTGACCACCAGCTTTCAATGCGCTGTGGAGTGGCAGTGTTCACTAGCTGTTAAGAGGCGGGTGTTTTTCGACACTGGATTCGGAATGTGGGTGAAAAGTTGACCTAGTTCGCACGCCTCCGGCGCGCGTACCCTAAACTCTAAGGGCCTTCGGCTCCACCCTAAGTACCGTAGTCCTAGTATTGATATTAATATTAGCTTCCTAAGTGCAGAAGTTGCAATAGGAATTGCAAACTCCATTATCACGAGCTGGTCTGACCACTTAGTTCCTGTCTAATTTAACATAAACGTCCACTGGCATTGGCAAACGACATTGTGGTCGATGAATTCAATTAACTAATACGCATCGCCCGGTGTTGACGCACCCCAACGCGGATTCGATCAGGTTTGCGGTGGCTAGTGCAGAAACGCCTAAAGAACTGCAAGGAGCCGATCAGGTGTTCGAATCACTGAAGGAAACGATCCAATGGCAACCGGACAGCTAAAACGATTCGAAGAATTTGGACTTGGGCGAGGAGTAGATGCCACCGACCCCACCCCTTTTGTGAACAAGAAACCGTTTCAAGTTCGTCCCATTTGTGAAAACGCAATAATATGTACGGACGAAGGTGGTGCCTTGCGAAGTATCATTCAAAAGATAGAGAGCAGTCAATTGACGCAAATAAATGCCTCCCTGACTATCCCAAAGCCTATTGAAATTGATGCGCCAGCCGAGTACTCTCGAAGCATCATGCAGAAAGGTCACGTCCTTGGGAGGAAGGTTGTCACTCGTACTGTAGCGTTCCGTAAAGATCGTCTCGATCCGTCGGCGACAGGTTTCGAGAAGTTCCTTAAAGAAACATTTATCGCTGATGGAGATAAATTAGTTGTCGCTGATGGAGATAAATTAGCTGTCGCTGATGGAGATAAATTAGCTGAGACTGAGAGTAAAAAATCCTGCCCTGAATTGTTGAAGTTTATCGAAACGTTTGCTCCTTCCGCAGATGCTAGACGTATTCTGTCTCTATTGGAGTTTATCACAGAGTATGGTATTACCCATTACGTTAGTAAAATTCACCTCGGAGCGGCAGAGTACCGTACTATGTCCGAAACACACTACAGTCGTTTCGTATCGGGCAAGCAACATCTAGGGTGGGAAAAAATAGCTGAGCTTGCTGTGGAAAAATTCAATCAGAAAGTTGAGAAAACAACCCATCTTGATGAAGTAAAACGTATTGGATACATGGACGACAGCTTTGTGGTCAAGAAAGATGAGCATGAAGGAGTGGTGGACGTTCAGCTGGAATCCATTGCCAATCTGATCAGGGATGAGAAATTGAAAAAAGACGTATCTGCGGCCTTGAACATCTATACTTATTTTCGTGGATGTTACGCAATTGGATGGAAAAAGAATCCTATACCACCCAACCAGCACATACAATTAATAAAATTCATTCGACCGCTAGAACGCCCACCTACTAGTAAGTCGTTCGGCGTGTGTGAAGATATACGGATGTGTATGAATAAATGTCCAGATATTATCATTAGCAGACTGGCTGCAAACACTAGTTTGTAGCTTATATACATACTTTGATTACAGTAGTGGATTGCATACAAGTCACATGGTAACAAGGCATCTATTGTATATAAGTCACATGCATGGCATCCATTGTAGTCAGTAGTTAGGTCTCTAATAATAATTTGTAAATACGACCTACATTAAGCAAATAATGTGTACGGTATAGGTAGTTTTGCAACTTGCTAAATGTAGGTCTGTAATATTCATAATGCATAATATTTGTAATCCTATGTTTCCTTACTGCTTGGAGCATACAAATCCCACCCCTATTTAATTAAATTCTTGTTCATATAACGACATTCCTATGTGCGTCTGTTCCAGTCCAATCAGATGAACAAAAATATGCATCGGTATATAAGCCTCTGGAAATAGCACCCTTCAAAGAATTATGCAAGGCCTTCTTGATATAATGAACTTAAAATACGTGTCCATATATACTCTCTCTTTCCACAGAGCATGAGGCGTCACATAAATATGCAATCTGCTGTAACCATGGAAATGATCAACTCTTCTTGATGATCGAAAGTGGTTCAAATCAAGTCATAGCAACAAAATGTGAGGGTCAGTTGAATTTTTTTCATTTGCAACTAACTGAGAAATCTGATGAGCTAATCATAATGGACTATGCGGAGTTTTCGGTTAGAACTGAAACCCTTGTTGAGGAACTAAGCTATGATTTTTGGCCCACTCCTCGCTACTTGAAGGTCAAAACACTCCTTGGATATAACCGCGGACCTTTGTGTGTGGAGGACAGCGTGGATGAATACTACTGCCGCCTAAAGCTCCGCCCCCGGCTTTACAGCAAGCACAGGAATGTGACCCTCAGCGACTTTACAAATGGCAAGGACACCTTCTACATTTGTACATCTGGACGATGGGGCATAACTGGTTACCTATATCTAAAGCCAACAAAAGATGGCAGCTTCATTACCGCTTGTAAGCCCTGTTGGATGTATGGTGGAGGCAATACAAATGAACTCATGCTGTTCAGGCTAGTACGATATGAAGACATGTATGTGCCCAAAACTGTCAATCCAAGTCAAGGAGAA
Source organism: Ephydatia muelleri (assembly GCA_013339895.1). Lineage (NCBI taxonomy): Eukaryota > Metazoa > Porifera > Demospongiae > Spongillida > Spongillidae > Ephydatia > Ephydatia muelleri. Next base: position 7,785,665 of record JABACO010000015.1, read on the forward strand.
AATGATGCACAAAGTCGACCAGGGACAGAAGATCATTGCAGCCCAGTTCACAGAGCTTCATACACACCGGTTTGCATTTTTGGGTTATTTGTTGTTCCAGTTTTGCTTCTTGCTATGTATTGGGGATTCTGAAAGCAAAGGGGAACATGAAGAACAGGTGTTACGATTTGACTAATAATTAAGTGAGTTACTGAATGTCGTGTCCAAATGTTATTAAAATCCTTTGCATTTAAATCGTTATAACTTCCGAACGGTAAACGTTATCAACGTCCTATTTTCTACACTTCATACTGCACCATTTCTCTACGGTAAATACTTTTGGGGGTCTTGCACTTGCTCCGTGCCAGTATTGCAACGTCCGATACCCCACAGAGTATGAACCCGTCGTCATAAAGTTCGGCAGGAGTAATCAAATTGCTTCAATTTCGGTTTGTAGGTAGAGGGGTCCTATACCTATTGACTTCCCTGCTGTTTTCTGAAATGATGATGTCATTCCTTAACAACGACCTTGACAACCTTTGGAACGTGAGCTCACTCAAAAACAGCGATGGGCTAATCGCCATTTTAACACCCTACAAGGAAAGGAAAACCTTTCTTCTATTTGTGTTGCAAACCACGAGGCGTAGTCAACTTGCTATGGCAAGCTACGAGCCTTGAAAGCGGGTTAGTCTTTGCGTACCTCTTCGATACAGAAGCCATTCTCTACGCCTGCGACAATCAGAAAGCAGACATAAAGGTTTGTTCGTAAAGGCAGAGATAATATTATCTCTGGTAAAGGGAACTAACGGTACTAATTATTGATTTGTAGCCACAGTTTTTTTTTGACAGCGATCAACATACTAAAAGTTAGTACACTCTTCGGCCGTGTGGCAAGCCATCAGTAACAAAATTTGAAGACGACCTCTGGGAGAGTCTCAGGACGTCATGGAACCTTATGTCATTGTCAGTGTATTTTAGGACGTCGTAAGATCGTGTTACGACGTCGCGAGTGTTTTTTTTTTTACGACGTGTGAGATTTTTTTACGACGTCGCGAGTGTTTTTTTTTTTTACGACGTGTGAGATTTTTTTACGACGTCGTGAGATACTTTACGACGTCGTGCGTCGTGAGATATTTTTAGGCATGATTACGTCATAACAACATGACCTTTCATATGTCTGTAGTCTCGTACCCACCCCACATTTACGTAAGCAATTCTAGTAGTGGCTAACATGGCACAAGGCAACGATTTATCTTTCACTATGGAGTGGGCAGGGCTGCCAACCTACCATAATAAAAAACCTTGAGATTTATAAAATGGTCCGTATATTGAGAACACATGCTCTGTATCCTCGCTGTATCCATCTATACAGTTACCACCAATTTACATTGCATCATTAAAGTTCCTCTACAATTGCCAAATATAATAATGCATAATTATAATATAATACAATACAGAGGTATGTGTTTCAAACAAATTTAATACTGTAAATGCAATGATAAATGAACTACACTGTATATAGCTATGGATTTTTCATTTTGTGCTCATTGTTATATTATTTTGTTGCTTTCTTTGCAGATTTCAACAGTTCAACGGAAGGTTCCCATGCAGCAGGATCATGTCTATTTGCAAGTTAGACTTGAACTATTGATGTCAGTGAACCATAAGGATTGAAAGAGTTTCTTGATGGAGTTTTGTTGGCTATTTGGCTGTCTGGGAAAATATTGCGAAACAATGATCTCAGATAATCAGCAACGGAGAATGGTATATTATGGACTAAAAAATTTGTCATCTTCACTTCTGCTCAAGTAACCTTAGGATAAATGTATTAGCAGTAGTTACGTGTACATCAGTTTTTGCATCTTACCTTACTTTCCTTTCCATCTTTTGCATAGAGGGTGATCACTGTAAGGAAAAGCCGTAGGGCGCAGCACAGGGGGGTAGGGTGGAGTCCACTCAATAGCACAGGGGGGGTAGGGTGGAGTCCACTCAATAGCACAGGGTAGGGTGGAGTCCATTCAATAGCACAGGGTAGGGTGGAGTCCATTCAATAGCACAGGGGGGGGGGGGGTAGGGTGGAGTCCACTCAATAGCACAGGGTAGGGTGGAGTCCACTCAATAGCACAGGATAGGGTGGAGTCCACTCAATAGCACAGGGTAGTGTGGAGTCCACTCAATAGCACAGGATAGGGTGGAGTCCACTCAATAGCACAGGGTAGGGTGGAGTCCACTCAATAGCACAGGGTAGGGTGGAGTCCACTCAATAGCACAGGGTAGGGTGGAGTCCACTCAATAGCACAGGGGGGGGGGGGGGGGGTAGGGTGGAGTCCACTCAATAGCACAGGGTAGGGTGGAGTCCACTCAATAGCACAGGGGGTAGGGTGGAGTCCACTCAATAGCACAGGGTAGGGTGGAGTTCACTCAATATCACAGGAGGGTGGAGTCCACTCAATAGCACAGGGGGTAGGGTGGAGTCCACTCAATAGCACAGGATAGGGTGGAGTTCACTCAATAGCACAGGAGGGTGGAGTCCACTCAATAGCACAGGAGGGTGGTGTTCACTCAAAAGAGGGTTCACTCCATAGCTGACACTGTTCACTGTAAGGAATAGCTGTATAAGTAATTCTACAATCTGTGGTTTCCCTACTTGTACATGTACAATTCCACCCCTATAACCAAAACAACACCTGGCAAGCAGTACAGGGGATATCTATGCTCCATACAGCATCACAACAAAACAAATTGATTGTACCTTGATATCTAAATCTTTGGCAACTCCAGAAAATTTAAAGCAGATTGGAAAGTGCCCCCTTTGTTAATTTAAAATGCCACACATCTATGTGGCGAGTTCTCAAAAGAACTTAATAAGATGACCCCTTAACAAAAGGTGTACAGAGATGACTGGACTTAACGACACAGATGTATGGTGTACAGGTGACCCCTTAACGACACATACATAAGGTGTACAGAGATGACCCTTTAATGACACAGACATATGGTGTATACTGCAGAAGTGACCTTATACTACATAAAAAGTTTGTCATGAACCATGCTTGGTCTTGTTGTAGAGTGCACTGTACTTCTTGCCACACACTGAACAGGAAAATGGCCTGTCAATTTCAGATTTTTTCCTACGCCTGCGCTTGGATGGCCCCTGGCTTCCTTTGTCAACACTGGAATTGCTCGCCTTAGTGTGTTCATCACATGGAACAGCAGGCTGCTTGTGAGTGTTCTTTTTGTGCAGGGACAGAGCCGGACCACTGGCATACCTCTTGCCACATACAGTGCACTGGTAGGCAAGAATCAGTTCAGACCTGGGTCTGCGTTTCCTCCTGCCAGAAACACAACCATCCTCTCCGTCTTGCATCCTCTCCGTCTTGCACTTCACTGTATGTGTCCTCTGCAGACTCATGACCCTCAACAGTAGGTGAGTGAGGAATGGCAGTTGCAGGTCCAGGTTGGTCGCTTTCTGGTAGGGATGAAGCATTACCAGAGTCGGGCCCTGTGCCTGGTGGAGGCTTTGGACACACCTTGTCCCTTTTTTGGGGGTCACGAACGTATTCCCTCACCCTTTCACAGTGACCGCGTCAGGGACAATCCGCTGGGTGTAATAACAGGTGGCATCACTTGGCTCTGATAAGCATTCTTTATGTCCTTTATGGCCACTCCAGCCCTCAGCATGGTCACCTCGATGGGGTTTGCGTCCGATGGCAAGGTCTTCATTTTCATGACACCAGGGTGTTTGTGGTCAAAACCGGAATGTGTAGCAGCAGCCTAGGCCAGCCAGAGGAGTAAACCACTGGCCCAGAAAGGCATTCCAGTCATAGTAGTGCCAGTCCTGGTACAGCTGTGGCACACATGTGACGTCCTGGCCACACTGCCGGACACAGTCTGCTAGGTCGTCCATATCATCTACATGGTCCTGTCTTCGGTAGTACTTCTTGAACTGGCCAAAGTAGGAATCGGGTCTGAACTTTGTGTGCCCAGGTAGCATGAAGTTCAGCTGGATGGTGTCATGTTGTCCAGTGATGACCCGCCAGGCCAGGTACCACATCATGGTGGTGTTCTTGTTCTGGTCCACACAGTTGTCGGCCTGAAGTGTTACACGTCTCTCTCCCAGTCCATGTAGGTGGAAGAAGGCATGCACCAAGCTGACCACCACCACAGCACCCTTGCCAGCCTGCTCTGCCTCGTCAATTAAGAAGAACACCTGGCGGCACAGCGGCTCACAACACACACCAAACACCTGGACCTTGCGAGGTGTCCTGAAAAATAAAGTGCCCCTTTGCTGTGAGCTGTAGGGCAGTGACACATGCTGGCAGTAGTCAAAGGAGTACTGCATCTGCATGTCCAGGTGGGCGTGTGAGGTGAAGGGAGACATCAGGGCCCTGGATTCCAAGTGACCCAGGATCTGGTCATGCTCCTTCTGTCTCTTCCTTCCCCATTCCTTCTCAGCCTCCTCAATGTTTGCATTGTAGGCATCACGAAATGCCTTTGCCTTAATGAGGTGCTGGGTGTATTTGTCATTTATTGTTTTACGCTGCTCGTCAGAAAGGCTGTGCCTCAACGTGACCAACATCTGATCACACTTGTCACACAGATCGCTGCGTGCAGGTTGGATCTTGATGTTGGAGCAGTGCTTGTGCCAGAGTGTAATAAATGACACGTACTTCACCACACGTGCACAGTTGGTAGGGTGGAGTCCACTCACTAGCACTGGGTAGGGTGGAGTCCACTCAATAGCACGGAGTCCACTCAATAGCACGGAGTCCACTCAATAGCACAGGGTAGGGTGGAGTCCACTCAATTTAGCACAGGGTAGGGTGGAGTCCACTCAATAGCACAGGGTAGGGTGGAGTCCATTCAATAGCACGGGGTAGGGTGGAGTGCATTAATAAGAGGGTCCACCCTATGGCTGACGCTGTTCGCTGTAAGGGGTAGGGTGGAGTCCACTCTATAGCACAGGGGGTAGGGTGGAGTCCACTCAATAGTACAGGGTTAGGGGGAATTCCATTCAAAAGAGGGTGATCACTGTAAGAAAAAGCGGTAGGGCATAGCACAGGGGGTAGGGTGGAGTCCACTCAATAGCACAGGAGGGTGGAAGAAAGGTCCACTCCATGGTTGACACTGATCACTGTAAGGAATAGCTGTGGGGGGGGGGGGGGGTGGAGTCCACTCAATAGCACAGGGTAAGGTAGAGTCCACTCAATAGCACAGGGTAGGGTGGAGTCCACTCAATAGCACAGGGTAGGGTGGAGTCCACTCAATAGCACAGGGTAGGGTGGAGTCCACTCAATAGCACAGGGGGTAGGGTGGAGTCCACTCAATAGCACAGGAGGGTGGAAGAAAGGTCCACTCCATGGTTGACACTGATCACTGTAAGGAATAGCTGTGGGGGGGGGGGGGGGGCTTTATAGCACAGGGTAAGGTAGAGTCCACTCAATAGCACAGGATAGGGTGGAGTCCACTCAATAGCACAGGGTAGGGTGGAGTCCACTCAATAGCACAGGAGGGTGGATAGAAAGGTCCACTCCATGGTTGACACTGATCACTGTAAGGAATAGCTGTGGGGGGGGGGGGGGGGGGGGGGGAGTCCACTCAATAGCACCACTCAATAGCACAGGATAGGGTGAAGTCCACTCAATAGCACAGGGTAGGGTGGAGTCCACTCAATAGCACAGGAGGGTGGAAGAAAGGTCCACTCCATGGTTGACACTGATCACTGTAAGGAATAGCTGTGGGGGGGAGTCCACTCAATAGCACCACTCAATAGCACAGGATAGGGTGGAGTCCACTCAATAGCACAGGGTAGGGTGGAGTCCACTCAATAGCACAGGAGGGTGGATAGAAAGGTCCACTCCATGGTTGACACTGATCACTGTAAGGAATAGCTGTGGGGGGGGGGGGGGGGGAGTCCACTCAATAGCACCACTCAATAGCACAGGATAGGGTGGAGTCCACTCAATAGCACAGGATAGGGTGGAGTCCACTCAATAGCACAGGATAGGGTGGAGTCCACTCAATAGCACAGGGTAGGGTGGAGTCCACTCAATAGCACAGGGTAGGGTGGAGTCCATTCAAAAGAGGGTCCACTCCATGGCTGACACGGCAATCACTGGAAGGAATAGCTGTATGGTCCACTCCACAGCTGCTTGCAAAGTTACATACATGTCTGTCTGCTTCTCAGCTGTCAGTGTCCACTGCTGTGAGGTTCTACCATATGGTCCACTCTACAGTTGTCTGCCTACTGTACGATCCACTCCGATGTCTGCCGTAGGGTCCACTCAGTAGGGCCCACTCAATACAGTATACATGTCTGCAGTAGAGTCCATTCCATACAGTACAATGCTGATGTCTGTCATAGGGTCCACACTACCTATTTGTATTGTCTACTTGTTGGTAGTTGTTCCACTGTGTTTTGGACACACCTATCTGTCTGCCATCACTACAGCTGTTTACTGCACTCTGGATTCCACTGTGGAATCCATTCCACAGCTGTGCCTGGCCTTGTTGATAGTAATAGATATGAACTTTTTCCTCTGTCCTATTTTCTGCCATAGGGTCCATTACATACATGTAGCTGCCTGCCTTAGGTTTCGTTTGCTGTAGTGCTCATTCCACTGCTGTATGCCGTAGGGTCCACTCCACAGTAGTTGCGTACTGCATGCAGTTACTCCACTGTCTGCTCCACAGCTATCTGCCATACTCCACAGCTGTCCACATACTATGGGATCCACTACTCGTCTGCCTGCTCCACAGCTATCTGCCACCGATCGCTACCGCTCTCAAACTTCTTCGTCGGATTGATCTTATATCTTGTCGTCTAGCGTCTAAAACTTAAACCGAAATTTCAAAAGCAGTAAACAATTCAGGTCCCCAGACTATTACGTTACTCCACTGTCTGCTCCACAGCTATCTGCCATACTCCACAGCTGTCCACATACTATGGGATCCACTACTCGTCTGCCTGCTCCACAGCTATCTGCCACCGATCGCTACCGCTCTCAAACTTCTTCGTCGGATTGATCTTATATCTTGTCGTCTAGCGTCTAAAACTTAAACCGAAATTTCAAAAGCAGTAAACAATTCAGGTCCCCAGACTATTACGTTACGAATATTTTTGTGCTTCGGTGAATAGAAGCGGTCGCGTAGGTACAATGCGCGATTCGAGCGGGTAACTTGAACCAACTTTGCACGGCTGTATCTCTGTAACGGATTGCACAAAAATTAACGAACAGAACAAATCGATAGGTATAGGACCTCTCTACCTACAGACCGAATTTGAAGCGCTTTGACTACTCCTACAGAAAGTTATGGCGGGTTTGAACCCGGTGGGGTATCGAGCGTTGCAATGCTGGCACGGAGCAAGTGCAAGATTCCAGAATGTATTTTACCATAGAGAAATGGTGTGGTATGAAGTGTTGAGAATCGGAACTTGATAGCGTTTACCGTTAGGAAGATATAGCGATTCACACGAGACGCATGTTTATAACAATGTGGGTCAGTTTCCGAAAAGTGGCTATATATATAAAAAGTTATAAAAATGCTTCACGTTTGAATCGCTAAAACTCCATAACGGTTTAAGCAATCAACTTCCTATTTCGAACACTTCGTGCCACACCACTTCTCTCTAGGAAAATTTATTTTGGTGTATACCCTTGCTCCTTGCCGACGTTACAAGGCACAGTACCCCGAGGGCTTCAAAATCCAGGTAGCTCCCTGCAGGAATGTCCAAATCACTTCAAAATCGATATGCACGTAAAGGAGTCCTGTCACTATTGATTTCTGCAGATCATTGATTTTTACCTCATCCGTTATGGAGATACAGCAATGCAAAGTAAGTCCACGTTTCCCGCTCGAATCGCGCCTTTCTCAGTCCTTGAACCGCTTCCATTCTCCCGAGTGGGACTGAGAAAGGCGCGATCTTGTATACCTGTTCTTTCAATTCCTTATCCCTAATCAGATTGGCAATGGATTCCAGCTGAACGTCCACCACTCCTTCATGCTCATCTTTCTTGACCACAAAGCTGTCGTCCATGTATCCAATACGTTTTACTTCATCAAGATGGGTTGTTTTCTCAACTTTCTGATTGAGTTTTTCCACAGCAAGCTGAGCTATTTTTTCCCACCCTAGATGGTGCTTGCCCGATACGAAACGACTGTAGTGTGTTTCGGACATAGTACGGTACTCTGCCGCTCCGAGGTGAATTTTACTAACGTAATGGGTAATACCATACTCTGTGATAAACTCCAATAGAGACAGAATACGTCTAGCTTTCGAATCGTCTGCGGAAGGAGCAAACGTTTCGATAAACTTCAACAATTCAGGGCAGGATTTTTTACTCTCAGCTGATTTATCTCCATCAGCGATAAATGTTTCTTTAAGGAAATTCTCGAAATCTGTCGCCGACGGATCCTTTTCCTTTTCAACGAGACGATCTTTACGGAACGCTACAGTACGAGTGACAACCTTCCTCCCAAGGACGTGACCTTTCTGCATGATGCTTCGAGAGTACTCGGCTGGCGCATCAATTTCAATAGGCTTTGGGATAGTCAGGGAGGCATTTATTTGCGTCAATTGACTGCTCTCTATCTTTTGAATGATACTTCGCAATGCACCACCTTCGTCCGTACATATTATTGCGTTTTCACAAATGGGACGAACTTGAAACGGTTTCTTGTTCACAAAAGGGGTGGGGTCGGTGGCATCTACTCCTCGCCCAAGTCCAAATTCTTCGAATCGTTTTAGCTGTCCGGTTGCCATTGGATCGTTTCCTTCAGTGATTCGAACACCTGATCGGCTCCTTGCAGTTCTTTAGGCGTTTCTGCACTAGCCCCACCGCAAACCTGATCGAATCCGCGTTGGGGCTGGGCGATGCGTATTAGTTAATGGACCTTTTGCCTTTGACGTCACGCATGAATTTTGGGGGGGGCAACTTTAAAAATGGTATAACTTCACCATCATAGCTCCTACATGCTTTTCCTTTTAAATTTTTATTGAGAAGTAAATTACCACACGTTTCATTTTTGTTGTATTTCACGATGAAGCTCTGTAAGGGATTTGTATGCAACGAAACATTGCGGAAGTTGCTAATGAGACACGCGAAGTCGCGCTTTTCGATTTTTGGGGGAGCAACTTCCGGTAACTTGTGAGCGCTGTGACATTTGCACCGTAACTGGCGAAGGTACTTCATTTTGGAATACAGTCAGGCATTCATTTACCATTAATTTAGTACTTGCTGTGTTTCTTCGTGAAGTTCCTATAAGGACTTATGTTATGTCAAACACAACCAATCAATTTGTGACGTCAGAAGGCAAAAGGTCCATTGAATTCATCGACCACAATGTCGGTTTAGTGGACGTTTATGTTAAATTAGACAGGAACTAAGTGGTCAGACCAGCACGTGATAATGGAGTTTAGGGGGCGCAGCAATTCCTATTGCAACTTCTGCACTTAGGAAGCTAATATTTAGGACTACGGTACTTAGGGTGGAGCCGAAGGCCCTTAGAGTTTAGGGTACGCGCGCCGGAGGCGTGCGAACTAGGTCAACTTTTCACCCACACACGGTTGTATGCGGCTGGAAACTGGGTGTACAATTAGACAATTTACGGTATCACTCTATAATTCTGAAGTGACGCCTCATTATAGCCACCCAATGTTTCAAAACGTACCATGACTCACCAGAAACTGCAAATCAAAATATGAAATCAAATTCACGCACTGTACTTAAGTTTCTAGCATGCCCACTCTATACGCATAGTATACATGACACATAAGCAGGCCGTTTTTGTAAGGTCACGCGGCACGTATTTTGAAGGGGCCATTACAAAGTAAGACTTCAGGAACAAAATTGGAAGGTAAGCATACTACGGTAGTGATCGGGAGGCATGTGGCAATACGTATACGAACCTGAAGTGGTGACGCGTTTTCTTTCACCACGAACCAGCGGAGCGTATTTCATGAATAATCGATACAAGTTGTGGTTTCATTCGTACATGTATACATACCTGGTACATGATAATTACCATATAGAGCAAGTACCCAGTGTTGTAGAGTGTGTGGACAGAGGCTGTGGAAATCCAAAGCAAAGCAAAAGATCAGGTATGAATGCAATGCATTCACAACTGATCTGAAAATAGCTTTTGACATCAACACTTCTGGGGGGTGATGTCAACACTGCTTGCTCTGTAAGCATTTGATGGAGAGAACAATATGTGCCATAATGAAGGGGGTGCATCACAAGTGTACAGTCAGTGTATTTCAGTGGCACAAACATACATTTCATCAATGCAAGGTACAACAATGTACTTGTTGTCAATACAATAGTATGATATCATGGTGTGAGCACTCCGTGCATGTGGGTGGGTGGACACATGAAAAGGCCAAAAGTAGAAAGCGTTCGCCAGGCACCTAATGCACTAATAGCTCCTCTTCAGAAGATTGTCTCTCCACCAGCTTATTGTATGAGCCTAGTCCACCTTTGGCCAGAGTGAACAACCTGTTGATCTTAGAGAAGTTGAAGTGTGCCTGTGTTCCAACGTTTTTTCACAGCCACTAGAATTGATGTGTGCAGTTCACTGGTATGCACCAAGTGCCTCACAGAGTGCATAGCAGCATCTGGCGCTGAGAGCTGTCCCTGTTGATGATCCGTCACATGTCAGACCAGCATCAAATACAATACTCCTCTGCTGCTATCAGATGTTAGAAGACATTGTGCTGGTTGCAACAGAGACATTAGAAATGGTGATTATGAAGGGCATGAGTGTGTACCATCACTTACACCTGAGGAGGAGAGGCAAGCTGCTGAGCTGCTGAAGAGAGCCATCTCTACTAGTTCCGACAAAGGTGTTGTACAGCTTGCTACAGGAAGGAAGTGGTACTGAGGTTACATAATATCTATAGCCAATGACATTCACAAGTCACCAAAGCCAAGCTACAAACCACAGCCGCCTGCTCAAGGACCAGCTGCTCTGAAATGCAGAGAATACGAAGTATTGTCAGTGGAGAAGCAGCTGCCCTCATCCAAACAGAAGTTCTCACCTTCAGTGATGAAGAGCGACAATATTTGTTGGCTAGCTACTGCAAGCATCTCATCATCCATTGAGATTGGTCCAGCTCAGGTATTGGCAATAAAGGCTGGTCTTGCTATACCTTGGGACTTCTAAGACGTTATGATATCATAAATGTATGCAGCAAAGGTAACTCACTCAGGTGGCTTGAATTCATCTGGCTGGTGAGGAAAGGATGTGTCGCATCTCCAGCCACATTGTGGGTGATAACCTCAAAGGAAAGTTGCCCCCTTTACATTTCCAGGTGGAGATGAAATCAAAGGAGCTCCTTAGTTTACGTTCCCCATCTGGTAGATAAGGTTGTCGACTTCTTAAATGAAAATGAAAGGTAAGAGTGAAATACAAATGCTCTTACTTTTAAAAGCATGGTTGCGATGCTGGCAGGCTTACCTGGCATGAAGGGTTTATACCAGCCAGTGAAGGTGGATTCCAAGGCTATTCTGGCCTTTTACCATACCCTGAAGCAACAGTCACCATTAAAATGCATCTCCTGGAGGATCATGCAGTACAGTGGGCAAATACCTACCATGATGGCTTCGGCCTTTTGGGACTGAATTGATTCATGCCAAGTTTAATAGACTTGGGCTTAGTATTTGCTCCAATCTGCTGTGCATAGTTAAAGAACATCTATTAAGCATTGAACCACAACTGGTAGCTGCCATCCCTCCTCCAGCTAAGAAAGTAAAGAATATTTAGCTATGTGATGCAGCTCACTTTGGCCGAGTGTTTAATATGCGAGATAACATTCTGTCAAAATAATAAACATCCACTTGCAATAGTTCCAACCCCCAAAAGACGCCAAAATGGCGGATTTTCTAAAGGCTTGAAAACTAATTCAGAAAATGCGTCACCGTTAGCTTGTACCAAAAACAGATAGAGCATTCGATTAACCTTACCCTGATAGTTTGGGTTTGTTCTATCTCGGTTCCTGAGCGTCGTTATCGTTGTTTGAACACGCGAGGTCGGCGATCACCGCTTGAAAGTCATTTGCTTCGTAGCGCCAGAGCTGACAGACAACAAACGTCAGGCCACGTGATTTATGCTTAAAATAAAGGTCAGAGGTGTTTGTCACTTCTAGTATGGCTTTTAGGTGTTAATGCGTTTTACGAACGTAGTAACATAGCTGGTTCTAAAGGACATCGGTTGTCATGTTCGTTGCTATGGGGCATGTAAACCATTTCAATTTTTCGGGGCGGAGGGCCTACTTTTTACGCGTTCAATGAGAGCAAACCGCCGTGCACATTCCGAATCCAGTGTCGAAAAACACCCGCCTCTTAACAGCTAGTGGACACTGCCACTCCACAGCGCATTGAAAGCTGGTGGTCAAGACTGAGGGCTTTCAAAACCACTTGGTGGATTGATCTGTTCAAGGTGCATTGCACTAGTCTATGTGTCTGCCATTATGCATGGTGGTGATTAGGCTTGCACAGCATACCAGTAACTGAATAGTGTTGCAGGCACATTACAGGATTTGTATTTGCACCTTAGCTGCGAAGGGAGCTACGTGAATTTCAGGTTCGGTGATGGAACGAGACAGAGTTCCATCAGTGGAATACGAAGACTAAAATCTTACCTCAGGTGTACAATGAAAGAGGACAGGTTAAATGGATTAGCCTTGTTAATCATATCGAGAAATTGGCGGTCAAAAGGATTACGCGGTATTCGGTCATTGCGTAATTCAATGTCCATAGAAAATGTATGGACGCATTCAGAAAACTGCAGCTAACTGCAGAAAAAAACAAATATTGACTAGCTGCTCTCGGATTTGCAATTTGGGGACTAGTTGACATATTTTGTGTAGTTTTTCGCAACTTAAGTACCTATATCCGCACTTCCACATTAATTATGCAAGGTTTCCAATGTCCATTCATTTTTTCTCATTTCCTTATTCAGTCATCAATAGTTTCCAAAACCAAATGACATTTTCCTTACCTGCTCACGGATTACATGAGAGTAATCAATGAACTTATTTATCATTATTTTTTCAGAGCTTAGGGCCTTCAAATCGCACTTCCCTTGAATGGTTAGTGAGATACACCCCACATTCAATGTGCCTACCACGATCATCACGTGCCACCCTATCGTCAGTCAGCCGTGCCCAGACCTGGTTGTGTTGTTTTAATGACCAATATGTACTGACTTAGCATGACCCCTTGTAAGAGTGGGCACTAATTGGGATTATATGTTGCAAAGACGGAGATGGCGATTACATAGAGGAGTTTGCCACTTATAGAATCGACACAGGAGTGCCTGGGCATGACAACCAACCAGTCTTCTTACGGACGGAAGCATCTTGCAAGTGTCAGAGTCCTATGTTAGCACGAATGTGACACGTGCATGATTACAGTAGCTACGTCCGTAATAGGGAGGGAAGTCCGTCAGGTTCCCCTCGCGTTTAGCGGGCCAAATACGAAAAGCGAGACACCTTCGGGCCTAATGCATTTTTATACTAGAAGAGGCGGAAGTCAAGCATCGAACGGAGGAGGAGGGGGGGGGGGGGGGGGGGGGGGAATCCCCCCCTGGATATGGGCCTGATAAGAGTATACACATATAGATCTCTAAACTATCTACATGTATGGTAACGTCTGGTACAAACGGTGGAAGCATCAAATGTACAATAGCAGTCATACATTGGCGGTACGCACTTTATTGACCTTTCCCATTGAAAAGTAATGCCTTATTAAAGATTCCACACTTTTAACTTTGCAACAGTTAGTCCGACTTTAAGTTGAGGTGCATAAGATTTGTGTCAACTATAACATTTGAAAACTACCATGTTTTCTCTGCCCCATATGTGTGTGTACATGCATGTACATGTATATGGGACGAAAACGGCCCATCGCATATAATTATTGTATAATACATGACTGTATAAAATGCTATAAAAATTCTTTGCGTTTGAATCATTATAACTTCCGAATTATTAACGCTATCGACTTCCTATTTTCAACACTTCATACATTTTGGGGGCCTTGCACTTGACTGTGCAAGTATCGCAACGTCCAATACCCCACCGTCCAATACCCCACCGGGTTCAAACCTACCATAACTTTCAGTAGGAGTAATCAAATCGCTTCAAATTCGGTTTGTAAATAGAGAGGTCCCTACATGCACATTTTCCAGCTTGATATGGTGGGACACAATTTGCCGCGATAGGTACAGGAACCTCTCTACCCACAAACCGAATTTTAAAAGCGATTTGATTACAGGAGAACCGAAAGGTATTTGGCGGGTTTGAACCTAGTGGGGTATCATACATTGCAATACCCCAAAACGTATTTCACCATACAGAAATGGTGTAGTATGAAGTGTTGAGAATAAGAAGTCAATAGCCTTAACCGTTTGGAAGTTATAGCGATTCAAACGCAAGGGAATTCTGAGGGGCAATTTTGTGGAAACTGTCCCATATATGTATGTATGTGTTTTATGTACATGTATATATGTGAAAATTCTATGTTCTTGACCTTCATGTCTTCTCAGCCTTGTAGAGACTCACTGATGGAAGAACCATGTTGGTGATTCAGTGTCAGCTCTCTTGAACTATTCGGCATGCTCCCGCCTGAAAGAGTGCTGCAAGATGTAAAATAGGTCACAGTCAAGTTGAACTTTGATTTAGGAGTTAATGATACATTAGTGTGTGCTTAATTGTAGTCATTTCAGTACTTCACCACAGGCCTATTGCTTTCTGGCCACTTAATTATATGTAAGCTTTTGTTTTAAGTAATGAATTGCTTCAGAAGGTGATAAAAAGATCTTGTTAGGACTGATGTTTGTTTTATGGGACACAAATGTAAGGCATAATCTCCCTGTCTGAAGTAATATCTGTGGATGCTATCACAGCCTCACCCGTCCACCAAAGGGGTACTATCAAAGAAACTAGAGGACCCAGTTCTCATTGTTGTTGAAAGCATCATCATCTGCTGACAAGGCTCAGCTGCTCTCTGTGTCAGCACCTCATGCTGCATCCTGGCTACTGGTCACACCTCCTAGTCTTGACCTGAACTTTGAACCCAATGAACTGTAATTCTCCATCCATAGGGATGGACACGGCTAGAGGCTCATGTTCTTTGTGCCCTGGCGCTACTACCTGTAAACAGGGTGGTGATGTTGTCCAGTGCCAGCCATTGGGCTATTCCATTAATTAATCGTACACCCCCACGGATGACACGTTTATAAATATAACCACCCTGGACAGCTCATGTTAGAGCAGCACCCCCTGGACAGTATGTTGTATCCCCCCCAGGACAACTTTGATTATAAATTTGGCCCCTGGACAAATTCAAGGTACCCCCTCTGGACATATCCTTTATACCTTTTTCTGAGAGCCCCCCCTGGACAAATAGCATAAACCCCCCTTAGACACAAACATTTTGATCACTGGTTACCCTCTGATTACCCCCTGGACACATGCTTCATTCCTGCACCCCCTGGACAGTATGTTGTATCCCCCCTAGGACGGCTTTCATAAACAATTTGGCCCCTGGACAAATTCACATTACCCCCTCTGGACATATCATTTATACCTTCTTCTGAGAGCCCCCCTGGACAAATAGCATAAAACCCCCTAGGACACAAACATTTTGATCACTGGTTACCCTCTGATTACCCCCTGGACACATCCTTCATTCCTGCACCCCCTGGACAGTATGTTGTATCCCCCCCAGGACGGCTTTTATAAACAATTTGGCCCCTGGACAAATTCACACTACCCCCTCTGGACATATCATTTATACCTTCTTCTGAGAGCCCCCCTGGACAAATAGCATAAACCCCCCTTGGACACAAACATGTTGATCACTTGTCACCCCTTGGACAACCTCTGATTGCCCCCCCCCCCCCCCCCCCCCCCCCCCCCAAAAAAAAAACACTTTCCATTTGTTCATCCTCTAGACAGTATGTTGTATCCCCTCAGAGGACAGCTTTGATGAACAATTTGGCACGTTCGTATGGGGACCCACTGGGACACAAAGATGGTGAACACTCACTCCTCTAGGAGAACTTTACCAAATATCTTTTTAAATATATTATAATTATTCTAGCCTGTTAAAATAAGAGGCCCTTCAACGCCACCCATACATATCTCCATAAAACACTCATGAACCATATAAAAACTATAAAAAGACTTTCAAACAACGGTCATATGCATGGTCTAACCATTCTTCAGTTACGCTTGATTCTACATCCATTTTATATACGAAGTCCGGCTCGCCAGGATAAATTACATCATTTATATCATCATAACCTTGAACACCTGCTGTGTACCATCGGGGTTTCCAGCTTGAATCCCCAACTTGCTCTTTGGTCCACTTCACTGTGTTTCTTGCTCCAGTCTGGCACACCTGGTTTCTAATAATGTCAGATTCACTTTGATTAATTAAACTGCATTCCACATCGATCGGACTGGGATTAGCTTTGCTAGCTGTTTCCCTACTCACAATGTCTATGAATTGTATTAATGGCTCAAACAAGGTAGACAAATCCTCAACAGATTGTACGTGTGATGGTAAAGGTACCTTTGTTGTGGATGACAAGCTGTATGTTTTGAACATGACTTATTACATTGGCTGTATGCTGACAGTGTATAAGATCATATATTATTTTTATTAAATCTTTTAACTGTTGCACTTCTTTTCCAAACATTGCAGAAATCTTGTTATGTTTTAATAGGTAAACACGAATTACTAACTCATCTTTGGTACCTGAAAAGGAAAATCCATGAAAGTGCAAAATGGCTCGCAATTGTCCAACTAATAACTTTCCCAATCCAGTTGTGGTTGCTGGAACCCGTGCAAGATTTCCAGAATATAAAATAGCTGTTTTGGGTATATCCAGCAGGAATAGGAAGATGCACATTTCTTCAAGATCAGATTTTTTGTTGCTTCTGTATAAAGGATGTAATTTCCATGTTTCCTTTTGAACATCATTATCTAAACAGCTCATCATTTCAATGTCCTTGTTCTTCATATATTCCTTTACTTCATCAGGTTTAACCCAGGCCAGAAGTGCTATTAATAGCATTATGTCATCAGGAGGGGTTTGTATTATTTTTCTTACTATCTCCAAAATTAGCAATGGTAGAAAAAGTTATGCTATGTCATTCCACACACTGTTTTTCAAAATGTGCCTTTCATTAAGGGAAGTTCTTTGGTTCGAATCCATCGTATATAATCTGGGAGGGGTTGAATATTTGTCACAAGACTTGAAGGAAAATCAGGTGAAACAATGCAAGTTGTGTATTTATCAGCATGGCATGTTTTATGTCCAGCATATTTATTATTTAACCTCCGCGTTGTTACGTTGCCGTACACGGCAATTCATTACCGTACACGGCAATTTAAAATGACGGTCTTTCAGGAGTCATAACTATTCCTAAAATTAATCTAGCGCTAATCCCATTTGTTCGCTGAACTCCTTTTAACGTGACAAACTAGCGCAATTATAATCTTCCATTGTTTGGAACAATGAAGGGTTAAGGGTCAAGACTACAAATCTATCGCTAGCCATGTTTTTCGGGTTAGTAACTCATATACTCGCAGTACAATATAGCAGGAGCGAATAAAAGTGCGTGACAACTCATTGCTGACAATGTACACGAGCCATCAAATAGGTACATGTTTGTATTACGATTTCAGCTATGGCATATAAACGTTAACCCGTGTGTACATGTTTAGAGCTGAGGATCCTCACAGTGATAGTTTATGGCTCCTATCAGTCAGTATGAGGTTCACAGAATTCAGTTACGATAACAGTTGCCGTAGTCAAAGAAGAAACACCATTTGTAATTGCACGTGACCGCACGTACCCAGACCATACAATTACAATGGTGGACAATGGCGCAAAGGTGTTCGTGCTGGCTGAGAAGATACTAAGTGCGCAACAAGGGAATGCACTTTTAGGTAAATCCTGGAAAAAGGCTACATTGCAAGGAAAGGTGCTCTCCAAAGTTGCTAACAAGCGAGCGCGATTAGTCAAGTTCCATTTGCTCAAGCAGCCAATCCCGGTTTCAACTCGCATTCTTAGCTTAGATGAAAACCTAGTTACTGTAAAGGGGAAGCGAAAGCTTGAGTCGAGGATGAATGTAACTCCTGAGTCAGCGCCATCTGAATTCAGTGATGATGATGCCAACCTAGAAGATATGGATGAGAATGAGAACAGTTCAAATAAGGTTGACCTCAATAATGATGAAGAGGTAAGCAAAAGCAAAGACGGTGAGTCCATGGATGAAAGTGAAGTTGAAACTGAAAGTGAAGAAGATGACACTACAATGAATGAGAATGACATAAATGATGATGATGATGATGGTGATGGCGGTGGTGATGATGATGGGAGTGTGGATGATGATCATGGTGAGAGTGGTGATGATGATGATCATGATGATGGTGGCATTGATGATAGTAGTGATGAGGATGGTGATAATGATCGTGATGATGGTGGTGATGATTGTGATGATGGTGCTGTAGATGGCATTGTTGCGGGAGGAGTGAATAGAAAACAGCAACAGAAAATAACTAGAGGGAAGAGGAAAATGCAGCAAAAAATAGCACACGTAACTGTTGGTGATTTACAATGGAAACACTACTTACATCCTATGGACGTTAGAGTTGCAAATGGTTGGAAGGAGAAACCTAAAATTACCTGGGATGACAATCTGAGTGATCTTCACCATGGGGCCTTGAACTACTTTTTGCTATTTTTCCTAAAACCACAGATCATTTCTGAAATAATTGAGTTCACAAACCAAAGACTTGAGAGAACAAGGCAAAAAAAACTGGCAGGCAAATATGAGTTCTTCAAATTTGTTGGTCTTCTGTTGAGGAAAACACTATACCCCAATCTGTCACGGCAGGAGTGTTGGCAAAATGGCTCTGTCCGTGCCTTCACGTACCCTGATTTTGGAAAGGACATGCGGATAGATCGATTCAATCGAATCTTTTCTGCAATGGCTTTTTTGCCAATTGATGAAGACCCGGAATATAATAGCAGTGTGTCATACACCAGATCCGTTGTAGTCAAGGGAAAGCAAAAAGCATACAAAGTTTTGCATCAGTACAGTTGCTTGTGGATGGTTTCAATGACGCTCGATTGGCTGCAATCAGACCAGGATCAGGTCTTTGTGTGGATGAATGCATGAGCAAGTGGAGAGGCAAAGATGACCGATTTGGTGATGGTGCTGCTCATATCACTAAGATAGTTCGCAAACCTGAATCTGTTGGTGTTGAGATCAAAGCAATCTGCTGCTGTGAAACTAATGTTATGATGAGGATTGAGCCTGTTGACTCTAAATATGCACCCAGAAAAAAGTTTGCTGTTGGAAACAATGCAGGCACTGCTGTGACACAAAGGCTCACAGAGCCATGGAAAGGAACAGGAAGAACAGTATATGGTGACAGTGCATTTGCATCTGTCAATACATGTGTGCGCATGCACCAAGAAAATGGCCTTCATTTCATGGGACTCGTGAAAACTGCACATTCTCAGTTCCCAAAGAAGTACATTGAAGAATACCCATTTGAACATCGTGGTGATTCAATTTTTCTACGGGCAGAAAGTAATGGGACAGAAATTTTTGCAACAGGTTGGAATGATGCAAAAATAAAAATGATTGTTTCAACATGTGGAACATCACTGCAAGGAGAGCCACATGAGAAGAAGTGCTGGAATAACGAAGAGTCATCGAGCCACATATATTTCAAGAAGATCCCTCGCGATGCTACAACAGCGGAGTACTTCTCCATGGTTGATCGAGTGGACTACCACAATCGTTTTCGCCAGGGCTACTTGGCCACTGAAAGGTCCATTGACACAACCAGATGGACAATGCGTTTCTTTTGCACTATTCTTGGAATGTGTGTGACTGATGCATATTTCGCTCAACTTTATTTTGGGTCCAAGGATAACCCACTATACAAAGAGAGATTTGGTGATTTTGTTTTGGAAGTGATTGGGTTGCTTCTGGACAACACTTTTGATGGCAGGATAAGCAGAACAATGGAAGGGTTACCTGGCATTGTGTACTCCCAAGCTGCTGTTCATGAGATCAAAGGACTTACAGATCTAAATAGGCAGATGGAGTTTTGGAAAGACACCAACCCAAAAAAAGCCTGCTCTGATTGCTCAGTCAATGGTAGAAAGAAAGCCAATCTTGCAGCCAAATACTGTGTCACATGCACACAACAAAAACAAGGTTGTGAAAATCTAGAGAAGAAACACATTCATGCACTCTGTACAGCATGCCAAAATGGACATATGATTATTGTAATGGGAATGGGTATAAGTTGAGATTGTTAGTGCATTTGTTTTGTATTCTGTTTTTCTATGCCCTATAATTGCTTGTTACCGTGCACGGCAATAAATAGCGTTACCGTACACGGTAATTTCGCCGCAAACTGGAGGTTAACACCTTATAATCATCTATATAACAACCACTGAATTCCTCTTTTAACTGCCATGCCATTATTAAAGTACTATACAATGAATTTTTAACAGGTCCATAATTTGTGGTTAAAGGGCTTGCCAGAGCTTTCTTTCCTCAGACAGTTCTAGGAAGTTTTTCAAATTTTTTTCATCATTGAAAATAAAATCATCATTTGGGAGACCTCTAAAACATTGTAGCGGTTTTCCAGCAAAAATAGCAGTATTGATACAGTCCTTGACTTCTTGAGCCATAGCCTCCATGTTTGCCTTATGTTCATTACTACCTGGTATTGAAGCAGGGTGAATAGTTGAACTATTGAAGGGTCCATGACGTGACAATACAAAAGTTTTCAGCAGAATGGGGCCTTTCCACAAAATTTCTTTTTGAATGATATTCCGCAAAAGCTACCTGAACAATCTTATTTAAATTTAAGCAATCTAACCAGAAGCATTTGCACAATATAACTACAAGGTTGTTCTGACGGCCCATTGTCAACAACCAGAACTATGTCTTCTTTCATCCTACCTGTAACAGGATTTCTAAATAAACAATCCAACGAAGGCAGTGACATTAAATACAATAGTTCATTTGCACACTTGAATGCCGTATCCGGTTCATAAAAAGAAAGGTAAATTAAACTTACAGCTTGACCAGTGCGAGTTATGTACATCACATTATCAGTGTGTACTACTCCTTCAGCATTAAGAGGTTCTACATGTATGTCTCTTTGAGTTATGATAGTATCTACAAACAGAAACGTCATTGGGGTAATGGCATTCACTCTGCTTTGATCCCAGCTATGATCTGGCAAATTTCTGGGCTTCCATGATCGAACAGGTTTTTGGACAGGAGCTATGTCACCACTAACAATAGATTTGGCATCTTTTGATATAACCATTGAAGAATTCTGTTGGCAGGCTGAGGAATCAACAATCAAATTAACATTTGCTGCTGACCAGTGTAGATTTATTACAACTTGTTCAGCTTCAATCCTAGGGGGTAAACTTAGTGATAGAGCAGCATTCACTCCTTTTCCATCGTGGTGTCGAACAGCCTGAGCTGATCCCACACGATAATTCATGGTGTAATTATAACAAGAACTTAAGCTAATACGGTAACCTTCAGGAGCTAAGGATAAAAGTAATTTCCTGGCACTCTTCATAGTTGTGCGGTTATCAGCTGTCCTATACATGATTCCGTAAACGAGGGTGACATTCAGTCCCACCACCACTGTTAGCATGTGTGTCATGATAACCAAAAGCATACTCTAGTATATGAGCTAGCTCTGGAAATTGTTTGGCTTTCATTACACGCCCTCGTCCTTCCGTAATTACTTTGATATCCTTCAGTTTTCTGAGTCTAATTATTTTCTTAGTTAGCAAATGCTGCTGTATACATGTCATATCATTCCTAACTATTTGAGATGTTACTTTAATCCATCCATACTTGCTTATATGTATTGGTACCATTGTGTTTGCAGTTCTTGTGGCATGTCTGCTCAGTTTATCTTCTAATTGTGAAGTAAAAGATATATTTGTAAACATGGATATGAGACCTCTCTTAAGACCTGTTTGTCTCTTGGTGTGTCGATATATTGCAAAGATTCAGCATACAAACGTTTTATTCTTTCCTCAACTATTTGTTTTGTTACTTGATTTTTATCAATTGCAGATATTACATCAGAAAGCAATCTCACAACGTTTGGTGTTGGGTCACCTATTAGGTAAGCCTTTCCAGATACATACACTTGCAAAATATTTCGTATAGTTCACTGGGCCTGTTTTTTTTGCATTTTGAATCAGAATTATACACACTTGCAACATCTTGCGTTGAGACAATTGGACCATTTTCTAAAATATATTTTCCCACATCAACACACTTATTTAAATATCCTACTTTTTTAATATTCAATTTCTCTTTACCTATGGATTCCAAAAGCATTGCAATACTATCTTGCATTGAGACTGAAATAGTGCTTCTATCCATAGACAAGAGCTCGCCTTCATTTTTAATGGGATTGTCTTTACGGCACTGGGCCCTTGCAATATTAGCACTAAAGAGCTTTCCCTGTTTTTCATACCACGCCTCTGGAAGCAAAGGGAATGGAAGGCTGGATGTTGTACATTCTTTTACCACCACAGTATTTAGAATAGTAGTTTCTTCATGGGAGGATACCTCATTGTCATTGTGTTCAGTTATATTGCTGGGACTAGATAAATCAGCAAATATATCCATGTCTTCCTCCATCCTTATATAATCATCTTCTGACTCATCTGTTTCCTCATTTTGTGTGTCCATTGACAATTTATCATTTCCCTCCAGCTCCTTATCATTATAGTATGAGAGGTCAGCATAAAGGTCAGTTTGCTCAAATTTGTTTGCATTTGCTTTGATATCTGTAATAATATTACTGGTTATTTTTTCCACACTAGGAATACATGAAACTCTCTGTGCACAGGTGGATGTTAAGGAATTATTTAAACATTTGGGTTGCGATTCTACTGCTTCTGATAATAAGGCCATTGAATATATTGATGGGGGAGGTGGAAGTACACTGTTCATCTTCATTGGTTTATATTAAACAGCCTCATGTGTTGTCATGTGCATTGGTTGCATGGTAAGAAATGAAGTAATTTTTTGCTGCCCATGTATTGAAGGGAGAAGCGATGGTTTTATCTGGGTTACTAAAGCAAATTTCTCGATTGGTATGCCTTCTAAATGTGGACAGGATTTTTGTAGACAGCACTCATTTAATGGTGGTAAAATAATACTCTTCATTGGCTCTGCTGATTCCAAATGTTTGTGACACTCCACTGGTGATGCAGAGCACTCTTTTGGTTGTACTGCTTCAATGCTTTGTTTAGTTTGAGATAATGTACTTCCCTTACTCTGCACATCCTTTGGAATACAAGGAACAAAGTGATTCGGACACCACCAATTATTTGATGACTTAGAAGAGTAATCTTCTACACGTGTCCACATAATAACAAAATCATGATCTGTAGTTTTTGTTGTTGATTCTCGTGGATAGGGTACTCGATGATAGGCACTTCTGATTTGTGCATTTAGTTTAGGGTACCACCTCCTCCAGCATGACCACCACCTCCTCCAGCATGGTCACCACCTCCTCCAGCATGACCATCACCTCCTCCTCCAGCATGACCACCTCCAGCATGACCACCACCTCCTCCTCCAGCATGACCACCTCCAGCATGACCACCACCTCCTCCTCCAGCATGACCACCACCTCCTCCTCCAGCATGACCACCACCTCCTCCTCCAGCATGACCACCACCTCCTCCTCCAGCATGACCACCACCTCCTCCTCCAGCATGACCACCTCCAGCATGACCACCACCTCCTCCTCCAGCATGACCACCACCTCCTCCTCCAGCATGGCCACCACCTCCTCCAGCATGACCACCACCTCCTCCAGCATGGCCACCACCTCCTCCTCCAGCATGACCACCACCACCTCCTCCAGCATGACCACCACCTCCTCCAGCATGACCACCACCTCCTCCAGCATGACCACCACCTCCTCCAGCATGACCACCACCTCCTCCTCCAGCATGACCACCACCTCCTCCTCCAGCATGACCACCACCACCACCTTCAGCATGACCACCACCTCCTCCAGCATGACCACCACCACCACCTTCAGCATGACCACCACCTCCTCCAGCATGACCACCACCACCTCCTCCAGCATGACCACCACCTCCTCCAGCATGACCACCACCTCCTCCAGCATGGCCACCACCTCCTCCAGCATGACCACCACTTCCTCCAGCATGACCTCCTTCTAAATTACATTAATAACATTCCCTCAAGTTGATTTACTTTTATGAATAATTTAATCAAAGCGCTTACATTCTAAGATTAAGGTCTAACATAATAATAATAATTACTGTGTAGCGTGCATAATGCTATATTTATTTGAAAAGCTTTTATGAAGTAGATCAGTCACTAAGCCTGAAAGTACATGGGGACTAGCAATGCATTAGTTTCAGCACGTTTCTATGATATACGAGTGTATGCATGTTGTCATGGCTGTTGTAATGGCACAGTGTACTATATGTACTCATGGTACATCATAGAATTAAAACACACAGCCTATAGTGGATTGTATATAAGTCACATGGCAGCAAGGCATCCATTGTATATAAATCAGTAGTTTGGTCTCTAATAATTTGTAAATACGACCTGCATTAAGCAACTAATGTATACTGGTATAGGTAGTTTTTTCAACTTGCTAAATGTAGGTCTGTATATTCATAATGCATAATTTCTGTAATCCTTACTGCTTAGTGCATACAAATCCCACCCCTATTTAATTAAATTCTTTGTTCATATAACGACACCACATACATTCTTATGTGTGTCTGTTCCAGTCCAATCAGATGAACAAAAATATGCATCGGTATACTGGTATATAAGCCTCTGGAAATAACACCCTTCAAAGAATTATGCAAGGCCTTCTTGATATAATGAACTTAAAAATTTAAATACGTGACGATACATGTATATATTCTCTCTTTCCACAGAGCATGAGGCGTCACATAAATATGCAATCTGCTGTAACCATGGAAATGATCAACTCTTCTTTGTCATCGAAAGTGGTTCAAATCAAGTCATAGCAACAAAATGTGAGGGTCAGTTGAATTTTTTTCATTTGCAACTAACCGAGAAATCTGATGAGCTAATCATAATGGACTATGCAGAGTTTTTGGTTAGAACTGAAACCCTTGTTGAGGAACTAAGCTATGATTTTTGGCCCACTCCTCGCTACTTGAAGGTCAAAACACGCCTTGGATATAACCGCGGACCTTTGTGTGTGGAGGACAGCGTGGATGAATACTACTGCCGCCTAAAGCCTTGTTGGATGTATGGTGGGGGCAATACAAATGAACTCATGCTGTTCAGGCTAGTACGATATGAAGACATGTATGTGCCCAAACTGTAATCCAATAGGTGGACAAAGTCAACCAGGGACAGAAGACCTAAGCCATGTGGAGTCAGAAGCTCATTGCAGCCCAGTTCACAGAGCTTCATGCACACCGGTTTACCTTTTTGGGTTAGCTGTTGTTCCAGTTTTGCTTCTTGCTATGTATTTGGGATTCTGAAAGCAAAGGGGAATATGAAGATTAGGTGTTGCGATTTACGATAGCAATTGAGCCTGCCATAGATATCTGAAAGTGCAGTGAGGATAGCAAGCTGAGATGCCTGCTGAGAGAAGGCTTCAATGGCTTCATTACCCCATGCACCATGGGTCTCTGCTACCAGGGGAACACACAACCAGCCAAGTTCTCCACATTCGGTATCATTGGCCCTGTGCCTTCTGCCTTCAGTGGCTAGGGCAGCATATCCTGCAGACACTCTCGCTTCCATCCGGGTATGTGTGTTAAGCGGAGAGGTTACAGAGATATCAAAGTTAGCTAGCTGTCTTGCCTGTAGTCTAATTTGTCAACAGAACATCAGCAGGGTGGGTGTAGCTATGGTCAGCTGTGAGGTAATTGCCAGAGGCTTCCACCTGGACACACCAAGATGGGCCCGATAGCCTGTTTCAGCCCGAACATCACGAAGGGTGATGTGTCGTGCCTCTGGCTGTCAGTTGTGCCATCACAAGAGTTGGGTTTACACCTTGATCCAGCAGTCCATCAAGTTGCCATTAAGTGGTGAATTGGCCTAGACACATCCCAGGGATCCCAGTGTGCACTTTGCCCTGGCAATTCCCTTGACCCTCTTGGACATCATGCCATCACTTGTAAGCATGGGTGTGATGTTGATGCCACAGTGAAATCAAAAGCAGCTGAGGTGCCATAACCCCTATTGGTAACAAGAATTATCCTGTCCCCATCTACAGGTGACTTCTAAGTGCGCAGACAAACCAGCATGCCGAAAGGTGTGATAAAGCATATTGTGAAGTGTATTGTATCTGGTTGTAACATCACTTCCTCTTTTGCAGGTGACACAATGATAACCTTGAGGGTCAAATGGACGGTACTTTAACAGTCTACCCTCACATCATTTATATGTACATGTAGCAATGTCGGGGCAAGCGCCATGGGGTTGGTGATGACTTACGATCTTTAAAACCATTACATAAGGAGGGAGGGGTACCTCCCCCTCTGTCTTTTAGTACCTATCTGATGTACGCTGTTGCCCCTCTAGAACTAATTATTTATAAACAGTAACGGGGGAGGGGGAGGGGGGAGGTACCCCTCCAGTAAATTTTGGGTTTGTTGCATGAATATAACATGTTGGATTCTTCACGGCTGGCTCCTCCCTCCCTTAGTTTGTTTTAGAGGGGGAACAGCTTGGCACCAAACAGGAGTGTTGGCTAACCCCTGCCTATAGGCTAGGCGCATTTAGACATTCATTGTATACATTAATGTTAATTAAGTGTGTGTGTGTGTGTGTGGGGGGGGGGGGGGGGGAACTGCATAAGTGCCAAGTGCACTTATTGGATATTTCCATCTATACTGATTGGAGGATTGACACTCAACCACTATTTAATCGCTGTTGAAACTCGTTGGGGTCAAGGTGCAACCCTAAGCTAGGAGAAGGGACAACTGAAGTCTATTGCTTGAAGCATGGGGTTATGATATAGACAACAATCTGACCTTATGTCAAATAATAAAATCACAAGTGTTGGAAGATCTATATGGCAGGCTAAGCATCATACCTGTGAGAGCAAATGCAAGGGCTATCCTTTTGCAAGATCCTTGCAAGTTGCTGACATACAGGTTGACACAATGGAATGCTAATATTATCATATTGTGTGTATTTGTAGAGTTTAGTAATACAAATTTTAAGGTGTAGTTTTGTATCCTGTTTATAATAATAATAATGCCGGCTGTGTGGAAAATGTCTCTGTGTCGCAGTCAAGGTAAAGGCTCAATAGTTTTTTTATTTTTTTAAACCTTTCCAGGATGGTGTAGCATGCCCCTTTGGAGGGTGGTTCATGGAATAAGGGACTCTATTGAGCAACATTGGTTGGAGGATGACTGTCATTTTAAAGATGGACCTGAAAAATGGCTTGAATATGGTTTCTCACCAGGCAGTCTTATCCGAGTGTGCTAAGCACTTTCCAGAACTGATCCTTTGGGCTATGGACATCACCCATTCCTCTGGCATCCTTTGGGTTGCCCTGCACTGCTATGGACACATCAGATGCTTCTCCTCCTGCACTGCTGTGAACACATCAGATGCTTCTCTCCTGCACTGCTGTGGACACATCAGATGCTTCTCTCCTGCACTGATGTGGACACATCAGATGTTTCTCCTCCTGCACTGTTGTGGACACATCAGATGCTTCTCTCCTGCACTACTGTGGACACATCTGATGCTTCTCTCCTGCACTACTGTGGACACATCTGATGCTTCTCTCCTGCACTGCTGTGGACACATCAGATGCTTCTCTCCTGCACTGCTGTGGACACATCAGGTCCTGCAATGCTGTGGTCACATCAGATGCTGCTTGGAGGCAGTCGATTCTAGCCCTTAGTAATGGGGGGGGGGGGGGGGGGGGGGGGGGGGGGGTTGGGTCTTTGCTTCCTTTACCAACATGCACCAGTAGCATATATAGCCTCCATTTGTTCCAGTGGGTTTGGTTCACAGACAAATCCTTACCCCTGTTCTGCAGTTGCAGATTTGTTCCTCACGATAATGCACTGCACATTGACTCCCTCCTCTCAGCATCATCAGCCTCCCAAAAAAAGCTTTCCTGCATATTAGACACACACATGCTCACTCTGCTGTTGGAAGCTTCCTCCACTGCTGACAGAGCATGGTTGCTTTCAGATTCCTCACCACATGCATCCGCCCACTTAATTCGCTTAATATATCGGAAGCAGGCATGTACTCAGGCGTAGCAGCTGAGCTTAGGAAACACTCTGAGAATGACAGGAGATGTGGGTTGGTTGGAAATGTATTCCACTGGTGTGTGAGAGTTATGGGGCATGGGGCCACAGAGTCTGTGAGTACTTTTTCACAAGTAGCCTCCCGCCTAGCCATCTGTGGGAATCTCTACAAGTCCAAGATGGTGGCGGACCTCTATGGTCACCTCAGCCTCATACTAATTAGGGCTAACACTCGTGGATGGATGAACTTTATGTGCAGTTATCTGTAATGTGTGTGTGTGTGTGTTTGTGTGTTGGTTTTTGATTCAATAATGACCTTGAACTGATTACCAATCTTCCGTTCTCAATAACAGAACTGGGCTTCATTCCTGAACCTTTATTTTTTAATACTAAATCTGAACATTGCTGTGGTGTATGAATAAATTTATTTTTTATAACTGTACAAAAACACAGCACCACAATATCTGAATAGTATAGTCTTGTCCAATAACCTAAACAACAAGCACTAAATAAACTCTATTGAAGTAGAACAATGAGTCACACTATTTTGTGAAATGTCTAGAAATAAACCATGCACCGCAGGGAAGAGTGAATAATTGGAACCTGACAAGCTTCCATCCTCTCTGTTACTTTCCTGTGTACAGCAGTGATCATTTTGAGTACATCATGCTTCTTGTAGTTTTTACTAAAAATAGAGCAAAGAGCTTCCATATACCATGAGCCACTATCACCTCTGAAGGCTGAATGCCCATTGAATGTTGGAAATGAAAGAAGAAAATCTGCAACATTTCTTGGACCATCACTCTTTGGAACACCATCACGTGGTAGAGGTTCCACTTGTGCTGTTTCATCTCCCCGACATGCTTGAACAAACACCATCTTTGGTTTACTTCTTAGGGCTGCACAACCATCACCCAAAAAGTGATATATTGAATTTATAATAAATGGTTCTCCATCGATGCCATAGATAACATTCTCTTCACCATGGGACATTAGGCAGCAAATAAAGCTGTCGTGGTTATCTGATACAAGGTTGTCATTGTCTTTCAAATTTTCTAGAAACTTTCGATCTTGTTTTTTAACAATATCTTGGTAATTCTTTGTCTTTGTTACGATTTGAAAAGCTAATTCAATCTGAGCCATTTTCAGATTTGTTAGCATCACAACTTTATACTTTAATGTTTCAAAGAGTTGTTTCAAATTTTCTTCATCTGCCTTCCCTCCTGGATTGCGATCATCAAGGTCTAAACCCTTCTCAAATTCAGTATTGCTTATTATCAAGGCTATTCCATGATGAGGTGTGGCTTTCATCGTGTAGGCATCACCGACTGTGTTGAAAGAACAATAAAGTACAACTCCTGAAATTCACTTGTTGGAACATAAATCCTAAATTCTTATCTGTTCTGTTGACCATATTCTAGAGGTTATTTTTAATAATAAATGTTCACGAGAGAAATTCAGAAAGACAACATGTCCTTGCATTTCATGATAATTTAGATTTGCATGTTAAGAATACCGTAACTTATATCTGGACTGAAACATGCATGACTTCAAAGCCAATTGATGCAGTGCTCATGTTTATTCTCCAGTAGCTGACTGTCTAACCCCTTGAACCATGTGTTTGCATCTAAGTGGTGGCATGGTCTGGTGTTGGGTATGCAATTACCTGAAAAACACGGTTCCCATCAGGAGAACAGTATCTTATGTTACTACAAGCTGATTGCATACAGGTACCGGTAAAAGAAATGGATTGAGGAAAGCCACCGTGTCCCATGCATGTTTTCCAGTACAAGAGTGTGAAGGACTGGGAGCCATTCCTTACATAATGAGAGCATTACTGATCCTTTGTACATGTACACGGTGCATGCCCGCCGGAATGGGTGGGCCGGATGGGCTATACCAGATTTGGGAAATTTGCCACCACTTTTTGAATTATTCATTTTACAATCATCGTTCGAAAGTAGCTACAGCATGGCAACTAGTAAGTTCTCTGTCATCTTAGATGTACCCCATCAACCAACTGATTTTAAAATTCCCGCAAAGGGAGATAGGGAGACAGCATCACAGCTTCCAGACAACCTGGCCCTCTTACTGCAAATGGCTACACTACCACAAGTCACCAGCATAAAAGCATTCAGAGATTTGAAACTGACTTTTTAAAATTCCAAGAAAGCCTTTTTGTCCAGAGGGTGCAACAACTAAAAGCAGCCAGTACTATCGAGTAATGTACAATCCGCTAGCACCTACTACAAAGGATATCGTTGAGACTCTCTCCCCTATGACCTTAATCTCCGTGCACATTGATAATTATAAGTTGTTACAGATTTAATATTTGAAACTATGCAATTAGCTAAATTGAAATGAATGTAATAAAATTAATTAACCCTACCACCTTTTATATCCTTCCGCCAGATCCGACACATCAATGCACTGAATACAGGTATTATCAGTTCCCTATTTGTGCTACCTTCTTTGTGCCACTGGCCACAGACCTTTCTTTTCTTCACTTGTGTGTGTGTGTGTGTGTATATATATAAGGACATGCATTTGCACAAGCGAGAGTTTTTTTGTTGTGAGATATTATTTAGTTGCTAGCTTTGAGCATTGCTATTGCGCTAGCTGACGTGCCTACTCTTACGGAACCGAACTTGGACCATGACAAAGCGGTACACTTGGCACTAAATAAAGTACCCTCCGTAGTCATAGTCCAGGCAGTTAAATCCGATCATCCAAGGCAGCAATTGAAGATTTGTAGCAGCAGCACATACTATCTGACGGTTACATAATGTGACACATTTACCATGCTAGACCCACCTAATACAAACTACACAGGAAATTAAATATTTTAAAAATGAGATGGTTGTGGATTGTGCTCCATCACTAAAAGAGGTCCGGTATTTGACAATGTATGGTTAATGTTTTAAGTTTTAAAGATGTGGTCATGGTAGAGAAATGTGTGCTCAGAAAGAAAAATCAGTTAGGGAGGGTGCCAGATGTGACTTAGTTTTGTAAATTTAACAGTGTACATGTATAAGTGTGTGTATTGCCGCTTCTCTCTTTTTCTCTTTTCTACATCTTGATAATATCAAAGCAGTATTCGACAGGATCAGAAAGGCAGCCTTAATACTGCGAGCTGATAATTGTGTTTTCATGCAAAAGCAGGTAAAATATTTAGGACACATTGTCGGTGAAGATGGGCTACAGGTTGATCCAGCAAAAGTTGAGAGAGTGGCGTCATGGCCATCACCAAAGTTGGCATGTACAACAATTTCTGGGCTTTGCAAACTACTATAGGAGATTCATCTAGGGATTTACAGAGATAAAAAACCTTACACTGCCGGCCTGAACAATTCAACTTTCCACTATATCTCAAGAAGTAATTGGAAAGCTGTGCAACCGTCTTGTTCATGCAGAGGTTCTGGCTTTTCCGCACTACTTACTACCGTTCATTCTAGATACAGATGCCAGTGATATTGGAATTGGGGTGGTGCTTTCTCAGGTTACAAGTGATGGAATTGAACACTTTATAGTCTATGGAAGCAGCTGCTAAGCAAAATTACATGTGCTGTGTGCTATACCTGTCAGTTTTAAGGAACCAAAAGGGGACCTAGCCCGATGGTTGGAACACCTTCAGGAGTATGATTCTGAGGTTGTGCATCACAAGGGAAGGAAACGCAGTAATGCTCTACCCAGAATGTCTTTCTGGCTAGTCTAGTGGAGCAGAGTACAACAATGTGAGACAAGTAGAGCAATCAGACCTACATGTGTTACATGCAAAAGGAGTATAAATTGATACCCTCGTGCAAAAGGAGTGAGTGGAACGTCACCTGTACAAGTTTGGGATCAACTCTTGATATGTATGCTATATTGTGTGTTCATTTGGAGAAGAAATTATCAACCCCATCACAGCTCATCGTACCTCGAATCCTTTGATAGCAGAATTGCATGAATGCTCAACTGGGGGTAATTTTAGGTTAGGTGTAGATAAACAAAAGAATGTTTCTACTGGCCAGGTCATTGGAACAATGTACAAACCTCAGGCTCCAAAGCAAGGTACTGGTATTCAGCCCTTCAAACTAGCTATCCTATGCAGTTGGTTGTCATTGACATCCTAAGTCACTTGCCAGAGAGCAATGCTTAAAATACCTGGTGGCAGGAGACTTTTTTACTCAATGGATGGAGGCATATGCCATACACTGTGGCACAGAAGCTTGTGGATGAACCATTGTGCCCCTTCTCTTTTCCTCAGCAGCTACACTCTGACCAGACACTTTAAATCAGTGATAATTAAGAAAAGACCAGGACCACACCTTCAACGTCCAATGGGCTTGTGGAGCACTTTAACAGGACACTTGAAAGTATGCTTGCTACCTGTGTTAAGGTACACACTTTTCAGTGGGAAGAACATCTGAAGAAAGTTTGTTTCGCTCATAACACCAGCATTGAAGCGAGTGCTGGATTTTCACCGTACTTCCTCATATTTGGCAGACAAGGAAAGCTCTCAGTTGATCTCATGTTATGGGGACCACAGCGGAAAGTACAGTCCTTGAGAATGTAAATCATTCTCAGAAGCCTACAAGTACATTCATAAAAAGTGGGAGACAAGCAGGAGAGACAGAAGGAGCTCTACAACAGGAAGATACATGGAATTCATATATTGATGATCTGGTATAGTTATTGAACCCAGCAGTACCAAACGGAAAAACAAAGAAGTTCCCCAGCCCATGGACTGGTTCATACAAAGTGACAGACAGACTCTCTGAGGAAATCATTGTTTTTCAGTACTACACATGGATCGATTGGAAGTGTGTCCACAAAATATCCGCATCACTCAAAATGTTCCAGAACCAAGCAAGACTACTGTGCTCCCAGAAACATTACTACCATCTCTATAGGAACTCCTACAGAACTAGTAGAAGGGATAATGAGTCTGTCCAGGATGCAGTAAAAGAACTACTGACACCAGTACCTCTGGCCGTTTAAGGCATCCACCTCAACAACTATAGAATAAGGGACATATTCTAAAAAAAGAGAGCTGCGTAAACATAGTATCCAGAGCTACTAGTATGGGCTCATGGTAGTATACAGAGATACCTGTTATCTCTTGCATGCATCATCTATGTGTTAGTCTATGCAAGGCACTGCATCTATATAACCCTGATATTGTGCTGTACTGTTATATTGTCATTCTATGATCAGAATTTTTGGCATTGATTGCTCACAATATTACATAAGCATACCCTTCCTGGGAAATTTGATGGTTAGTTAATAGCTAAGATTCTAGCTCTTTTTTTAAAGGAAAACGTTGTGTCTAACACTGACCAATGCATGTAACTGTAACTAAGATGGTGGGACATAGTTGCATTCAAATTTAGGCATGCAACCTAATGCGTACATGTACAGTTACAGGCATGCAAATAAAAGTACTATTAATAACTTAACTCACCATGGGCAGAATTACCCCCCAAAGATACTCTTGATTCATCCTCATCTCCACCATCTGGTTCCACTTCATCTGGTTCCTCTTCATCTGGTTCCACTTCATCTGGTTCCACTTCAACTGGTTTCACTTCATATTTTGGACCCAGTTCTTTTTTTTTAGCTTTCTTTGATGGCATATTTGGTTCTAATTATGGATAGAGCAAGGCAAGGAAACATGACTGAAATTGCCTAAAGATAGATATAGCATAACTGGTAAATACGTATATGCTCTTGAAACATTAAATTCAATATGTATTTTAAACCAATTGTTTAATTAAAGGATGTGTGTACGAATCATAATGCACATAAATTGGGATCATTTCCGCGAAAAGGGACCTAGCACATACATTATAAAATTTCCAGTATGCACAATAGAAATGTAACACTTGTGTTGAAATGTATGGCTCATTAGAAATTCAGAGCCTTACAGCTCCATGACAAATACTCCAATTCTAAGTGTGTAAGAAGCAATGTGTAGAGGACACCTCAATAATCAGGTCATTCAAGGTGAGTCCCAAAAGCATCCACATTAGAAGAACTCTACTGTATACCCATGCAGTATATAATAGCTATGACAGGGACAGATCCACATTTTTCTGAGGAGGCAAAGAGGAAGGAAGCTATCAGTAGTTGCGCTGGTCGCAGGCTGTATTATTTGTACTGCTTCATAATATGAGGCAAGTCTTCTTTGTATACATGGATGCCCAAATGCAAACGGCTAACAAAGAAAGTGAATAGTGCTTGAGGCAAAACAGATTTAGCAACTCCACTCATGCATGCACATAAGAATGACTATCATTCAATTGAAATAGCAGGGACTAATTCACATTTGATAATGTCCATATGATATGTACCTGGACATAGGGCAGATGAAGGCTCCACAGATGGTGGTGTTTGAAATACAGCTGGGAAGAAGTGGGAGAAGAAAAAAGGGGAGGAAGGAAAGAGAATGTGGAGTAAAGAAGAGGAGGGAGGACAGAAGAGAAGGAAGAAAGGGGAAAGAGAGAATAAAGGCAGGAAAGGGGAGAGCAGAGGAGTAAAGGAGGTTGTTTCAAATATCAAATTACTAAGTCCAATGCCAAACGCACACCTACAAGGGCAACACATATGGGATAAACCATTGAGTGATGACTATTCCCTCCCACCTCCATTTTGTATAAATGTGTAATATACTTGTACTAAAACTCCATTTAAAAATAATATTAATAATGACAATTGTTTTACATTAATGTAATTGGAAATTTCCAAACAGTTAGACACCTTTGGCAATCTTGTCTGCCAAGGAATTCAAACTTGCGTTTCCGAGAGCAGTCACCAAGGTGTTCCATGTAATCGATTTCTCCGTACCCTCACGAAACCATGTCTGAAACATTGCCATGGTAATGTCTTCAGCATTTTGGTGATGTTCACGTTGAAGTGCAGCTATTCTATTCCCATTTTTATCATTGAGGAGGAATATTCCCAATTTGGAGTAAGCTACACCTATTTCCTGGATGATGTTAATGGTGCCTTCTTGAGTAGGGAAGTTCATTAATAGTTTGAGGGTGGGTGGACCTTTGGAGGAGGTGAAAATGTTGAAGGAGTCGACCAAACAGGGAAGGTGAGGCAAAGAACACCATATCATACCTAGTGACTCTTGACGTTGGGTAGATGGAGCAGGTGGTGGAGACTGCATAGGTGGTAGTACTGTTGAGAGAAATCGGTTAAGGTAGCTACACTCAACATATGATTTTTACTAAAGAAAATTAGAAGAATTTTTTCTCTTGATGTAATTCACTGCTTATGAGTGTTTGCAGCCATTGAAATAGTTGGGGAAAATTCCCTTTGGCCCAAAAAGTTTGAAATCACTATGTCATTCCATAGCAACGATGCATAGCAACTGACCACCTTTGGATTCTGAAGGGTTACAAGACAAATGAAAGTTCAGTATCCATTCTAAGCCATACTAGGTAATGACCTACTAATTACAGCACAAACCTCATGCTGTAGTCTTGTCATCGTTTAAGATGACATAATACAACAGGGTTGTTGGAGCTGGCGGGTGTGGGATCATCATAGGAACAATGTGGGGGTAGCACAATCTGAAGGATGTGTGCTATCATCTTATTAGAACTACTGCTGTTTTTGGATGGTCTTCTGGTTATAGGCTGTTTTATACTGTGTGCCGAAGGCGCCTGGGTTCAACAAGGTGAACGGGCAAAAGATTGGAAAAAGCTTTAGGTAAGAGATGGGTGTTTGTCGACAACGGATTTGGAATCTAGGGGGGCACCTTCGACAACGGATTTGGAATCTAGGGGGGCACCAAAGGTGCCTCCCCTAACCCGAAAGCCCTAAGGGGCCTTCAGCCCTGCCCTAAGTACACCCTAATCCTAGCTTATAGCCCTTTAAGACTGACAAATCAGCATTGCAATGTTACTGTATTGAACATTTTGAATAGAGTTTTTTTTTTTTTTCATACTGTGCACTGTGATTCAAGTGTAGCTCCCTCTGGGATTTGTATGCTCTGCGATGCAGTGAAGTGTGTTCCAACTTGTCAATGGCATTTTTACATTAAAGCCGAGATACTCAGGATGGGTTTGTAGTGTCCTCATTAACGTGATATTAAATGCACTGCAAATGTCGAGGATGTATGGTGAGGATGACCAGAAATAATGGTCTGTTTCGATTCTGTGTCAAAGACACCAAAAAGTGCACCCATGTACATGTGTACCCATATTCGTTTGCAGGTGGATTAATGATCACCCATGCGAGAAGAAAATGCACTTTAATAAAGCCAGTTCATGTAGCAAATCATGCTGATGATGTGATATATTTTGTTACCCAGCTCCCAGGTGCACCCATGCAGTGCAGGACAAAAGCCTACTCAAAGGACAAGTGTTGAGGCACTTTACCTCCAATCAGCTTCAACACATTCTGTGCAGCTTCCATCTCCTCCAAACTCAAAAGAGTGTCGTAGATCTTTCTATATGTAGCCTGAGAACCTTCCTTTTCCACCCATCTGGTGAGCATTTCATAACGCCCCCGCTCGCTGTCAGAATAAAGGTGTATTATGTCGCGAATATTTTCCTGTTCGAACCCAAGTAGTGTGGCAACAACGTTCCACTTTGGTAGGAATTTGGCTATTTTCGCAATGTGTTGGACTGTACATTTCTGATCCATTACCTCCACTGAACTAATATAGAGAGAAAGGTTAGAGTCTAACAATGAAGCCATGCATATGCATGCCCTAGGATGATGATGATTAAGACAGGTATTTAGGCCACCTGTTCTCGTCTTATTAGTTTACAAGTAACTAAAAATGCACGCTTAATTACCAGTCTCCACCGTACTGGAGTTGTAATAAGCTCTTTCATTGTGTGCTTTACTAGATTCATTCACTAATTTGTCTGCCATGTTACTTAAAAATATATTGAGCGTACATATGGTTTGGTCAGTTATACGAGTTCAATGCATAATATTGATGCACCTATGAAATAATTTGTACTATCCCATCGTAAACATGAGTAAATATATTACTTATTCAAAACTGATTAAATCTGAGCGTACGTTTCAATATTCACCAACCACAAACTATGCACGTACCCAATTGAAGCGCGATGTGACACATAGAGAGGGGGGGGGGGGGGGGGGGGGGGGGGGGGGGGGGGGGGCTCGGAACAACGGAAAATAACAAGGGAAAATTAATTCATTACGTACTTTGAATCTCATAATTGAATTGTTTAAGTCAACACGGTACACAACGCTGGTCAACTATTACAACTCAGCTGCACAGAACTTAAGAGCTGCAAGCCTGCAACAAGGCGACCAGAATACAGTGCATGCATGCCATGAGATAAACTATGGCAGAGCACATGTCCACATACACTAGCTGGAGAACTCAATGACTTGGTCATTTAGATCTTCAAACCTCCTGGAGAGGTAAGTGGTGGCGTATCATACAGACCCAACCCCCAAATAAGGTCAGACAAAGGTTCTTGTGACAACTTAGCTATTTGAACAGAGAAATAACCTTCCCTCAAAAGTTCCATCAAACAAATTGCAAATTCACCTGTGCAGTGCGATCCCGAGATTTACACGTGTAGTGCAGTGGAGAATCCAGGGTACGTTTTCATATATACAAGCAGCTCTAGGCATGTGAGATTACCAGCTCTAGGCACGTGAGATTACCAGCTCTAGGCACGTGAGATTACCAGCTCTAGGCACGTGAGATTACCAGCTCTAGGCATGAGATTACCAGCGTGAGATTACCAGCTCTAGGCATCACCAATTCTATGTCGCAGGGTGGGAGGGTGTCAGTTTTGGGTCGAGACTTGTTTTTCGTTCGCCGCACAAAACAATAAGACATAACCAAATACAAGAGTGTGAGTTTGGGCTCTCTTATGCATGCGAGTCACATTTATAAGGCTTTATACTTGAGGTCTGGCCGACTCTGACTGCGTGATGTGTCGTGTAATGTACACACCTTAAATACATATATTAGTTGCACACACACACACACACACACACACACACACACACACATACACACACAACACACACACACATACATACACACACACATACACACACATACACACAACACACACAGTGCTGTATTTGCTGTGTATGTGGTCATACACACAGTTGTGTATATATACACTAGCTATGTGGTTGTACCAGTATGCTGACTGTGTTTGTACCTGGTGGGGTGTGATGTGAAAACACAGTCTAGCTATAGTATGTGTACACATACACTGTACTGCTTATGAAGTGTGGCATACACACACTGGTTCTACTGTCGTGTGAGTACGCACAGGTTGAGTGGCTACACACACACACACACACAAACACACACACACACACACACCACACACACACACAGTGTTGTACATGTATTTGCTGTTGGTCATGTATGTGATGTCAGCAAGCACATATACCTACGATAATGATGTGTTTATGTATGTAGTTTCTGTGGCAGTTGTAATGTACACAAGACACAAACTGTGCATGGTGATTGTTAATTGGATCTTCCTTGCTGGCACATCTATGAAAAATAGCTACATGTATCTCCTTTTACCTAGCAGTGTCCTGGGTGGAGAGGGATTCATAGGAGTACTGCAGGGATCACACTGCACGGGTGAATTTGCGCGAATTTGGTTGGTGGCAACTTTTTAGGGAAGGTTTATTCTATGTTCAAATAGAGGTGTCACAAGGATATTTATCCAACCGCATTTGAAAAGTAAGAGTTGAGTTGGGTCTGTATGATACGCCACCCACAAAACTTATCTCACCTCTCCAGGAGATTTGAAGATCCAAATGATCCAAGGTCATTGAGTTCTCCAGCTAGTGGACGTGGGCTTTGCCATGGTTAGAATTTATCTTATCTTTCATGGCATATTCTGGTGGCCTTGTTGCAGCTCTTAAGGTCTGTGCAGCTGAGGTAAGTTTCTGTGCTTATGCGCATTCTTGAGTGAGCTTTGGATGTAATGACTGAAAGTAGTTACGTTTATACATTACTTTTATAGAGCTCCGTAATTGACCGCGTGTGCTATTGCGTTATGGCCTAAAATCGTTGTTAAAATTGTTTTGCGGAGCAATGTTGATTACTCGCGTTGTGTAATAGTTGACCGCGTTGTGTAATAGTTGACCCGCGTTGACTTCACTTATGAAACCAAAAGCACGCAATGAATGTCTGTAATTTTCCATATTATTTTCTGTTATTCCAAGCCCCCCCCCCCCCCCCCACCCCCATCCCCGCGTACTCCTATCAAGCTGACCAATCAGAATATATTAATACGACAAACTCTAATTTTAACCTTCTTTTCATCAGCAATCATTTGTTGCATGTGACTGTAACGCTAATAAATTCATCTCGTGGCCAACTGATCAATAAATCTCATGGTCAGCCCTAAGGCAAATTTGAGTGCACTTGTTGCGGTTGCGATAATTTTGATACCAGCTGTTTTTCTATAAACAATTTTGTCCTCAACTGAGTGAGCTACTTCTTGTCACTCGACATTACAAGCAAAATAAGGCAACGCTTGCATTATTTCAAATGTACGGCTAATATTCAGTGCCTTGTGGTGGAAGGTCGATGCGCAAGAATCATTTAGTAGAGTACATTGCTCGCTCTTCAGCAGAAAATACATCATAAACCCGGCTTTCGTGCCCCACATGTACTTTATATATAGAATTAGCCCGGGACCCAAGGCACCCCCCCCCCCTGCCGCCCGTGTCACCTTTTTTATATTGCTGCGCTGCCCCTGACTGGGGGGTATAATGGCCATTAAGGAGTCTTCTAGAAGCAAGACTTCAAATTACCCATATATCGCTCCTACACTGGCCACCGCGCATGCTCTCATCTTATTTAATTTGTACCATCTTATAGCTACAGAATATAAACAGAAAAGCACTATCACATACCTTTTTTATCTCAGCTTGCAACAAAACGCCGGTCATCGGGGACAAATACAGGAAAAAGAGCACCCTTTAAATAGGTAGGGGTGAATGTCATCCACTTTCACCACACGGTGATAATTGGGTGACAACTTTCCATGTATGGTGAAAATGCCTCTGAGAAAATGAAGGGGGAGGAACGGATGATGCGACCGTCTGTTATTACCACAAAACCGCCTGATGTATTAGGTGCGAAAGCATAACTGTACTCCAGGGCCACCTGAGGTAAATATATACATTATCTCTGACGAAACCCATAACTGTACTATGTGTAAGCTCGCGCACAGTAATAGTTTGCTGCTGGACACTAGGTTATAATTAGAACGATACCGCAAATGGTTTTGGAACTGTAATCCACACCTCATTATCAATGCTACTTTTTGAGCGAGCCATATCCATTCTCCGTAGGCATCAAATATGTGCAAACACAGTTCTTTCATCTAAACTTAAAAAGTCGAACTCGGCACAAGGAAAAAAGCACTGACTGATATCGATTGACTCGATCATTGATGTCTGTTTTAGTGAACAGTTGCGAAAAGAACCTTCTATTTCGTGTGTTAAATATCGTTTCAATATTTAGAATACCAATTTGAAAATTCATGAAAAGTGATATGAAGTTTATTGGCCACACTCTGAAATACTAGTAGGATTTCGCGCGATAGTCCAATGATAGCGTACAGTTGAGGAAAGGATCGTCCAATGAGAGCGTACAGTTGAGGAAAGGATCGTCCAATGAGAGCGTACAGTTGAGGAAAGGATCGTCCAATGATAGCGTACAGTAGAGGAAAGGATCGTCCAATGAGAGCGTACAGTTGTGGAAAGGATCGTCCAATGAGAGCGTACAGTTGAGGAAAGGATCGTCCAATGATAGCGTACAGTTGAGGAAAGGATCGTCCAATGATAGCGCACAGTAGAGGAAAGGATCGTCCAATGAGAGCGTACAGTTGAGGAAAGGATCGTCCAATGAGAGCGTACAGTTGAGGAAAGGATCGTCCAATGAGAGCGCACAGTAGAGGAAAGGATCGTCCAATGAGAGCGTACAGTTGAGGAAAGGATCGTCCAATGAGAGCGTACAGTTGAGGAAAGGATCGTCCAATGAGAGCGTACAGTTGAGGAAAGAATCGTCCAATGAGAGCGTACAGTTGAGGAAAGGATCGTCCAATGAGAGCGTACAGTTGAGGAAAGGATCGTCCAATGAGAGCGTACAGTTGAGGAAAGAATCGTCCAATGAGAGCGCACAGTAGAGGAAAGGATCGTCCAATGATAGCGTACAGTTGTGGAAAGGATCGTCCAATGAGAGCGTACAGTTGAGGAAAGGATCGTCCAATGAGAGCGTACAGTTGTGGAAAGGATCGTCCAATGAGAGCGTACAGTTGAGGAAAGGATCGTCCAATGAGAGCGTACAGTAGAGGAAAGGATCGTCCAATGAGAGCGTACAGTTGAGGAAAGGATCGTCCAATGAGAGCGTACAGTTGTGGAAAGGATCGTCCAATGAGAGCGTACAGTGAAGGATCGTCCAATGAGAGCGCACAGTTGTGGAAAGGATCGTCCAATGAGAGCGTACAGTTGTGGAAAGGATCGTCCAATGAGAGCGTACAGTTGAGGAAAGGATCGTCCGGACAATTGTAATTGGGAACGGTACACTATCACAAACTCCTAAATAAATTATTTCCGCGAGTCGATTCACAATGTATAAGTTCTCATGCACTTGTCACAGAGTGACAAAAGGTCTGAAACACACATACCAATCAACTTCATTCATCTCCCAAACATGGATGCTGAAACCTATAATACAGCGATGTTTGTGAGTTGTGTTCGTAGCAATAGTACAATCGACTCGCCGGAAACGAATAACGCCCACGTAAGTTATAACATTACCTTTCTCGTTAGCTGTACAACTCCACTTTCACATAACAAATACTGACAACGAAGACACATAACAGGCTACACGGTATGTGCAACATGTTGATAACTATCTTTCATAACATATCTCATACTGCACTCTTCAAATGAGGTGTACGCACATCTTCCTAATCCGATACATACTGTACAGTCACCTATCCTTTATTCTGATATAAACATATTACTGTAGGACTTTGGAACACATCTGAGCAGTTAGCTTGTGTAATGTTCACACCACATATATGGAGACGTTTGGCCTCATTCCTAGAGTGAACTGGGTTTTTTATTCAACTTTTCACCCTATGACTTTTGAACAGGTTCATTGGAGCTGAGATATAATTTTAATGATATTGGATCTGATAGTTGGCTTAAATACCTGTCAAGACATTTACCATCATCCACCGAGCTAACAATTTGAAGTGTATGTGTAAACGCAATGTAACCACTCACATTTTGTGTGTGGGAGTGTTTTTTATATCTCATCAGTTTCAGTATCTATTTTTGGAAAATTGACAACGTTTATTGATATATTTCAGTCCTTTTGTCATTTGGTGATAAGTGCATGATAGCTTCTAATGGTGAATTGTGAAAAAGTGTGCTCAGTTATTGCACGTGACTAATTAGGAATTCACCATAATGTGCTCACTGATGTAATACTGCTTTTCACCAGACATGTACATACAAAAAACATGTATATGAGTGTGGAAGCTTGGCTTGTACTTGAAATCCAGCTCCCAACATCATATTCAATCCGCCTCATGCATGCCTATGTCATATCGATGCAGCATCCATTATGCATGTCACCAGCACTCCACTGTACTACAGAAAACTGTATTTGCCGATGTCACCTGCATGTGATTACATCACAGTGATAAGCACATGTGTTTTGAACAGAGCTGGGGCTATACATGTTGCGACAATTTGAAAATTCATAATTGACCCTGATACTATCCAAAACACCCCCATCTTTCACCCCAACTCTGATCTCTGATCAAAACATGTTTGTTCTTTTAGGCAAGTGGTATGATCACTACTTGTAATCCACAGGCACACAAACCACCCACACACACTGAACACACACACACACACACACACACACACACACACCCAAGTTCCCACACTACCATCCTTAACTATCTACATGCTGCAAATTATGTAATCTACGCCTCCATATTCTGCTGTGAGCATATTTTCTTGTGTTGCATACTGGTAGCTTCCCCATGTCACCTGCATGTGATTACATCACTTACCTCACAGTGATAAGCAGGTGTGTTTTGAACAGAGTTGGGGCTATACATGTTGTGACAATCTGGAAATTCATCATTGACCCCACTACTAACCAAAACACCCCCATCATTCACCCCAACTCTGGTCAAAACATGTTTGTTCTTTTAGGCAAGTGGTATGATCACTACGTGTATTCCACAGGCACACACACCACACACACACACACACATTTAAAATACATGATGATGGTGCATGCATGTGCTAAACCTCCATGGAAGAGTACAATGTCTACAAGGCTGTGTGTGTGTGTATATTGGATACATATCGCATGCACCCCCGGATCTAGGATTTGATGATAGAGGTGTGCAAGTTGGGGGGGGGGGGGGGGGGGGGGGGGGGGGGGGCTATGTGTGTGTTTATGTGATGGGGCGGCTGCTACAAAAACCATGATATAGACAAGCACTGTGCAACATTACACTATGAAGTTTAAGCGCCTTGCCAGAACAGAGTACAGCAGGATATGCAGTGCATGGGCTATCTGCTTCATAGCTCTTGTCCCATTGTGGTCCTGAGGTAACTTCACTGTATTCTGTCACTTTAAAGTGTGTCATCCATGGCAAGGCACTCTATATAGGAGGATCAACTGACCCAAGGACTGGACATTCAACTGTGTTATTTAGCATCTGATCAACCTTGAGCTAAGGAAATGGCAGATGCTAAATAAAATTTGTCACACGCTTCACTACTGGCAGCCAAATCATTGAGCTTCTTAGACATGCGAAGAGAAAACAAAACTCCAGACTCTGGATGATGAATCCTCCCTTTTGCAATCCAGGGCATCCTGAAGGGTTAAGGTGGCCGGCCCCACATCATCACAGGGTAGACCAGAGCCAAAGTTTGTCCATAAAACCATTCTGCCAGAAGTATTTGCAAGTATGCCTTCTTCCTTCATCCATAACTGGGCATTTGCAGCACAAGGAGCTGCCAACAATTCAAATCCTTTCACCTTTGAACAATCAGGGCCCAGGATACTGGACTGTGAATATTTTGCACCATACAAACGTGCTTGTTCTAATCTGGTCCATGCAACCGGCTTCAATTTAAGGTGCTTACTATAGTCAGCCCTGCAAGGGACACCTAAAACATTATATATTCATTGCTAAGTGGTTTCCTTGAGGTCTTAATTATGGCTAACGTAGACGAAAAAAGGGGACGTA
This sequence comes from Ephydatia muelleri, assembly GCA_013339895.1. Taxonomy (NCBI): domain Eukaryota; kingdom Metazoa; phylum Porifera; class Demospongiae; order Spongillida; family Spongillidae; genus Ephydatia; species Ephydatia muelleri. The sequence continues at coordinate 7,830,256 of JABACO010000015.1, forward strand.
GGGTGGTGGATGGAAATCTGGGAATGGGTGTTTCTCTCTCCCCCACCGCCCCTCTTGATGCATGTACACAATATATACCCTACAGGGATGACATTATGTTTAAGTGAATAATGCAGACAAGAAAGCTTTCAATTCACACTTTTTTTTTTGCTTCAATGCTAGGTATCCTTGTCAAAGGAATAATGCCACAAAGCTTCAGAAACAGCATCCTATACCTGTTAAAGATGCTTGGTATCCAATAGGTATTGATTGAGTGTGTTCCATTACCTGAGGCTTCTGTAGGTCATGAGTAACTTAACTATAGTGACAATAATTGATTATTACACACAAAATGAGCTGAATCATATCCTTTAAAAGATAAACTGCTTCATCAGTTGTTGATACACTACCTTCTTTATGTTAATTGATTAGTTGTAGATGCATAGATGCATAATAAGCACAAGGAATGTTTATGTGATTAGGTTATTTGTCACCACTGCTCTCCTGCAATAATTCTTCACACAGACCATCAGCATTGCTTATTTTCAGTCGATATGATCCAATTTGACTACTACCGCTGACATGTAATTACAAGTGGATGTGTGCAGTAAATTATGGCGATGGACCTTAATCACTAAAGAAAGAGTCAATACTCATAGAATGGAATAAAGTATGAACAGTAAAAAGCAGTACATGTCTCTACAATTAAAGGGTGTTATTTCATCCTGCGTAATTTGCACGCTTGCCAGGACACACCAAATTCTTCAGGATAAAAAGCAGGAGCATCGCATTCGTACTTGACCATGAAGTAGGCTAGCAGTTCTGGATCAATCAATCATCTTAGAAAGCAAGGTATGTCATACAATAAAACACAAGCACAGCAATCGCTACGTATCAGAGAGGACGTAAAGTTTGTCAGGAACACCTCTAGGCCACTGTATGTCTGTTCTCCCTAATCCTGTGCTGGTTCTACCGAACCTGAAATTCATGTAGCTCCCTTCGCAGCTAAGGTGCAAATACAAATCCTGTAATATTAATGTGCCTGCAACATTATTCAGTTACTGGTATGCTGTGCAAGCCTAATCACCACCATGCATAATGGCAGACACATAGACTAGTGCAATGCACCTTGAACAGATCAATCCACCAAGTGGTTTGAAAGCCCTCAGTCTTGACCACCAGCTTTCAATGCGCTGTGGAGTGGCAGTGTTCACTAGCTGTTAAAATGGCGATTAGCCCATCGCTGTTTTTGAGTGAGCTCACGTTCCAAAGGTTGTCAAGGTCGTTGTTAAGGGCATGACATAATCATTTCAGAAAACGAACTATCATTGGGGCACAAAACAGCAGTGAAGTCAATAGGTATAGGACCCCTCTACCTATACAAACCGGAATTGAAGCAATTTGATTACTCCTGCCGAACTTTATGACGGGTTCATACTCTGTGGGGTATCAGACGTTGCAATACTGGCACGGTGCAAGTGCAAAAACCCCAAAAGTATTTACCGTAGAGAAATGGTGTAGGATAAAGTGTAGAAAATAAGACGTTGATAACGTTTACCGTTCGGAAGTTATAACGATTTAAACGCAAAGGATTTTTATAACATTTTATAATATTTGGACACGACATTTTGTCGTGAACTCACTTAATTATTAGTCAAATCGTAACACCTGCTCTTCATATTCCCCTTAGCTTAATCCCCAACACATAGCAAGAAGCAAAACTAGAACAACAAATAACCCAAAAATGCAAACCGGTGTGTATGAAGCTCTGTGAACTGGGCTGCAAAGAGCTTCTGACTCCACATGGCTTAGATCTTCTGTCCCTGGTTGACTTTGTGCATCATTTTCTTCTTGACTTGGATTGACAGTTTTGGGCACATACATGTCTTCATATCGTACTAGCCTGAACAGCATGAGTTCATTTGTATTGCCTCCACCATACATCCAACAGGGCTTACAAGCGGTGATGAAGCTGCCATCTTTTTTTGGCTTTAGATATAGGTAACCAGTTATGCCCCGTCGTCCAGATGTACAAATGTAGAAGGTGTCCTTGCCATTTGTAAAGTCGTTGAGGGTCACATTCCTGTGCTTGCTGTAAAGCCGGGGGCGGAGCTTTAGGAGGCAGTAGTATTCATCCACGCTGTCCTCCACACACAAAGGTCCACGATTATATCCAAGGAGTGTTTTGACCTTCAAGTAGCGAGGAGTGGGCCAAAAATCATAGCTTAGTTCCTCAACAAGGGTTTCAGTTCTAACTGAAAACTCCGCATAGTCCATTATGATTAGCTCATCAGATTTCTCGGTTAGTTGCAAATGAAAAAAATTCAACTGACCCTCACATTTTGTAGCTATGACTTGATTTGAACCACTTTCGATCATCAAGAAGAGTTGATCATTTCCATGGTTACAGCAGATTGCATATTTATGTGACGCCTCATGCTCTGTGGAAGGAGAGAGTATATACATGTATGGTCACGTATTTTAAGTTCATTATATCAAGAAGGCCTTGAATAATTCTTTGATGGGTGTTATTTTCAGAGGCTTATATACCAGTATACCGATGCATATTTCTGTGGACTGGAACAGACACACATAGGAATGTATGTGGGGCCGTTATATGAACAAGAATTTAATTAAAATAGAATAGGGGTAGGATTTGTATGCACCAAGCAGTAAGGAAACGTAGGATTACAGAAATTATGCAATTATGAATATTACATAGCAGGTTGAAAAACTACCTACATTATTTGCTTAATGTAGGTCGTATTTACAAATTATTATTAGAGACCTAACTACTGACTACAATGGATGCCATACATGTGACTTATATACAATAGATGCCTTGTTACCATGTGACTTGTATGCAATCCACTACTGTAATCAAAGTATATGTATATAAGCTACAAACTAGTGTTTGCAGCCAGTCTGCTAATGATAATATCTGGACATTTATTCATACACATCCGTACATCTTCACACACGCCGAACGACTTACTAGTAGGTGGGCGTTCTAGCGGTCGAATGAATTTAATAAATTGTATGTGCTGGTTGGGTGGTATGGGGTTCTTTTTCCATCCAATTGCGTAACATCCACGAAAATAAGTATAGATGTTCAAGGCCGCAGATACGTCTTTTTTCAGTTTCTCATCCCTGATCAGATTGGCAATGGATTCCAGCTGAACGTCCACCACTCCTTCTTTCTTGACCACAAAGCATTCGTCCATGCATCCAATACGTTTTACTTCATGAAGGTGGGTTGTTTTCTCAACTTTCTGATTGAATTTTTCCACAGCAAGCTGAGCTATTTTTTCCCACCCTAGATGTTGCTTGCCCGATACGAAACGGCTGTAGTGTGTTTCGGACATAGTACGGTACTCTGCCGCTCCGAGGTGAATTTTACTAACGTAATGGGTAATACCATACTCTGTGATAAACTCCAATAGGGACAGAATACGTCTAGCTGTCGAATCATCTGCGGAAGGAGCAAATGTTTCGATAAACTTCAACAATTCAGGGCAGGATTTTTTACTCTCAGCTAATTTATCTCGATCAGCGATAAATGTTTCTTTAAGGAAATTCTCGAAACCCGTCGCCGACTGATCCTTTTCAACGAGACGATCTTTACGGAACGCTACAGTACGCGTGACAACCTTCGTCCCAAGGACGTGACCTTTCTGCATGATGCTTCGAGAATACTCGGCTGGTGCATCAATTTCAATAGGCTTTGGGATAGTCAGGGAGGCATTTATTTGCGTCAATTGACTGCTCTCTATCTTTTGAATGATACTTCGCACGGCACCACCTTCGTCCGTACATATTATTTCGTCTTCACAAATGGGACGAACTTGGAATGGTTTCTTGTTCACAAAAGGGGTGGGGTCGGTGGCATCTACTCCTCGCCCAAGTCCAAATTCTTCGAATCGTTTTAGCTGTTCGGTTGCCAGTGGATCGTTCTCCTTCAGTGATTCGAACACCTGATCGGCTCCTTGCATTTCTTTAGGCGTTTCTGCACTAGCCACCGTCGTATTAGTTAATTGAATTCATCGACCACAATGTCGGTTTGCCAATGCTAGTGTAAATTACACTATAGACGGATCTAAGTGGGTCAGACAGCACGTGATAATGGAGTTTAGGGGGCGCAGCAATTCCTATTGCAACTTCTGCACTTAGCAAGCTAATAAATATCAATATTAGGACTACGATACTTAGGGTAGGGCCGAAGGCCCTTAGAGTTTAGGGTACGCGCGCCGAAGGCGCGCGAACAAGGTCAACTTTTCACCCGCATTCCGAATCCAGTGTCGAAAAACACCCGCCTCTTAACAGCTAGTGGACACTGCCACTCCACAGCGCATTGAAAGCTGGTGGTCAAGACTGAGGGCGACGGGGCATAACTGGTTACCTATATCTAAAGCCAAAAAAAGATGGCAGCTTCATCACCGCTTGTAAGCCTTGTTGGATGTATGGTGGAGGCAATACAAATGAACTCATGCTGTTCAGGCTAGTACGATATGAAGACATGTATGTGCCCAAAACTGTCAATCCAAGTCAAGAAGAAAATGATGCACAAAGTCAACCAGGGACAGAAGATCTAAGCCATGTGGAGTCAGAAGCTCTTTGCAGCCCAGTTCACAGAGCTTCATACACACCGGTTTGCATTTTTGGGTTATTTGTTGTTCTAGTTTTGCTTCTTGCTATGTGTTGGGGATTAAGCTAAGGGGAATATGAAGAGCAGGTGTTACGATTTGACTAATAATTAAGTGAGTTCACGACAAAATGTCGTGTCCAAATATTATAAAATGTTATAAAAATCCTTTGCGTTTAAATCGTTATAACTTCCGAACGGTAAATGTTATCAACGTCTTATTTTCTACACTTTATCCTACACCATTTCTCTATGGTAAATACTTTTGGGGTTTTTGCACTTGCTCCGTGCCAGTATTGCAACATCTGATACCCCACAGAGTATGAACCCGTCATAAAGTTCGGCAGGAGTAATCAAATTGCTTCAATTCCGGTTTGTATAGGTAGAGGGGTCCTATACCTATTGACTTCACTGCTGTTTGTGCCCCAATGTTAGTTCGTTTTCTGAAATGATGATGTCATGCCCTTAACAACGACCTTGACAACCTTTGGAACGTGAGCTCACTCAAAAACAGCGATGGGCTAATCGCCATTTTAACAGCTAGTGAACACTGCCACTCCACAGCGCATTGAAAGCTGGTGGTCAAGACTGAGGGCTTTCAAACCACTTGGTGGATTGATCTGTTCAAGGTGCATTGCACTAGTCTATGTGTCTGCCATTATGCATGGTGGTGATTAGGCTTGCACAGCATACCAGTAACTGCAGGCACATTAATATTACAGGATTTGTATTTGCACCTTAGCTGCGAAGGGAGCTACATGAATTTCAGGTTCGGTGGAACCAGCACAGGATTAGGGAGAACAGACATACAGTGGCCTAGAGGTGTTCCTGACAAACTTTACGTCCTCTCTGATACGTAGCGATTGCTGTGCTTGTGTTTTATTGTATGACATACCTTGCTTTCTAAGATGATTGATTGATCCAGAACTGCTAGCCTACTTCATGGTCAAGTACGGATGCGATGCTCCTGCTTTTTATCCTGAAGAATTTGGTGTGTCCTGGCAAGCGTGCAAATTACACAGGATGAAATAACACCCTTTAATTGTAGAGACATGTACTGCTTTTTACTGTTCATACTTTATTCCATTCTATGAGTATTGACTCTTTCTTTAGTGATTAAGGTCCATCGCCATAATTTACTGCACACATCCACTTGTAATTA